>JAVCKZ010007792.1:0-36468 GCA_034780755.1 Lepetodrilus elevatus | reverse complement strand
GCACCGAATATAGACCATTGACGAATCGCATTCGTTATTCGTCACCCAAATATTCGAATATGTTTTTGTATTCGCCGTTTTTTTTTTATATGACATATTAGGAGACATATTCAACAATGTTTATCTCTTATGGTGTTTTTTTTATTAAAGATTGTTAAAGGATTTATCCGGTGCCAGAACAAGTTGCTTTTAATCAATTATATATGTTGAAAATAGATATAAAACGAAAATCTGACTCAGATGTTCTGACTTGAGAGTCACAACAATTACTTATACCCCCTAGACAGGAGGCTTAAGTCCTTTTCAATACATAGGTGAATCCTCATGAATGTCATAATTGAACACCTGTTGCACGTGGAAAGTGTACAATAATCCAGTTTTGAAGACTTTCTTGAATTTGAAATTTAAGTTGGCTGCTTTGAATTTGTTTTCAAGAAACAATTCACAGCGATAATCGTCCAATAACCACATGTCATATTCACTGATGATTTCTGCATATTTCTTAGTTGTTAATCCAATGCATTTTATATAATTCAATCTTGATCGTTAGTTCTAGTAGTCTATTTGTTCCTGTCGACCACCCAAGCACAATCAGCTGACCGATGTTTACATTAACATATCTTGCATAACATGTGATATTTTCAATGTTAATCAATAGACATACAGACAGACAGACAGCCAGACGGACAGACAGACATATATATTTATTAAAGTCTCACTCATAGAAAATATGTACATTTTCCAGATATTAAAATTGCAAGTAAAATTGTGAAACATGTCGGACCAATTTGACAGCCAGTACCTCATTTAACAAGTGTATTTTTATTATTTAGTTAATATACAATTACTTGGATCTGTAACCTAAAAGTCAATGTTCAAAGTTTATTTTGAAAGCTCAAGACAACGTTCAATCTCCCAATATGTTAAAGAGTTTACAGTAGACTATAGTGTGGCATGACATGCATTGACACCCCTATTTCGTAGATTATCTCGGTAAATACTTCATGGAATGAAAAATAACAAAAAATACATTTTCATATTTCATTTGACCTAACCAAAATAATAATAATAAAAATAATAGTTGGTGATCAGATAAACAGATTTTTTTATTACTGGTGCAATATTTTTATTTTTTTATATTTTGGTTAGGTCAAATGAAATAAGAAAATGGATTTTTTTTTTGGTTGTCTTTCATTCCATGAAGTATTTACCGAGATGATCTATGAAATAGGGGTGTCAATGCATTTCATGCCAAACTATAGTAGTAGTACTATTTTCTTCAACAATTTTGTTGTAAATTATATGTATTATTATACCAGATCAAACAGGCTCTGACAAACAATAAACTTGTTTCAAGTATTATGCCACCAACTTTTTTTTTTTAGGTTATTGCAGCAGCAGAATTAGACACGATTGTTTATGAACGTTTGTCACGGTTCTATATGTAACAACAACAGTCCTATATGTAACAACCAGTTTTCTAGGCTGCACTATATGTAACAAACCCAGTCCTATATGTAACAGCGCGTTTTGTTTGTCTCTTTAAAATCAGTGTTTAATGAGGGTAAATGACAACTTTATAATAAAAGATGTGCAATGTGACTATGGAGGACAACCCGAGACTTATTTCAAGAACAAATGTGTTTTACAATTATGCCCAAATCATGCTCAAACTGTATTTGTAGGTGATTGTAATGCTTTGTAGTACATTTATTATATGCGAATTGAATGTCTCATATTCCGGGAACTCGCCGAAGATAATACTGTTAACTTATTCCACAAACCTCAGCGTTCTGATCATTATACATTATGAGAGATGACGTTATGTCTTATGAAAATGCTCCGGCGTCACTACAGCAATAAAACTTGGATTTGTTTAGCTTTTAATTGCGATTACAAGGCAATACCTCAGCCTTTAATTTGCGATGTTTAGTGCTTTTAACACATTTATTAAGTGAGCTGAAAGATTCAAATGTTAGGAACACAGAGACAATAGTGCTGGGAATCTATTGCTGATGACTGGTTGCTTCCAAATCGGCAATAGTAGCGCCTATATATTATTACATTTCTGGAAAGAAGTAGGGAAAAAACAACTATGAAATTCATTTATTTTTAATATCAACTAGCGTACGTAGTTCTTTTCAATACTGACGTTACTATTGTCACACTTACTTTTTATTAGACGTTCCTGTTGTCGCCTACGAACGTTACTGTTATCATTCACGACTGATAAAAATCCATTTCCTATGAAATTACAGGCCCAATATGACATTAAGTAGTAACGGTCGGCTACTATACAACTATTTCAACATTCGAGAATAATATTCCACGTAATTAGCACATGTTCTACGGTGAAAAGCGCAAGAAAACATTCGAAGCGACTTACCCTCCGCCATATTGAATTACAACAGTAACGTGCGTTACTATTGTCAGGGTATCAGACAGACAGTTTTATTCTCATAAAACCACCAACGGTGGTACAAGAGATATATAAATATACATTCAATTATACAAAAGAAGGTACATGTTATTGTACATGCAGTGAACACACGGGACATTAAGGAGACATATACGCCATATGGTAGCAGTTGTAGGAGGCTTGTACCGAGAGTGGCAGGTCTGTAGACGAGGTCAGTAGACAGGTCAGTAGACGAGGTGACCACCACTGCTAACACAACCCACGTGAGTCAGTGGAGCAGTGGGGAAACATTCCGTCATGTTCATCAATAATTGACACGGCTTCATATGAGATAACTATGAGTCTACATTTCGAATCCAATCTACTTTTGTGCAACATCAATCATAAATGTTGGCCATTGAAATTGGGAGTCATTCAAGCTTGTTGCGCCTGGTAATTGACAGGCAGTTCCGTGTCTTTGTGGGCCTACAGATGTTGGTGGGGATACTTGGTCGCCTTGTACCGGGGCTATAGATCGGGGGAAAGTTCCCAATTGATACAGATAGAAAGAACATTAAAAAGAAGTTCACATTCTGTCTCTTCCAGAGTGTAGATGTCTTGCATTATGGTATGTCTAGTTTTATTTATAGTTGTTGAAATATGACCTTCTTCATTGAATCTAATGCATGAATGGTCGCTATTCTACCTATTTTAATGAGCAATTACAACGAAAAGCTCATGATGATGATCAAGGTGATGATGATGATGATGAGTATATTGTCAGCGATTGTCATTGTATTTTTAAATTCGAATTGCAGTATTTCAAAGTCTGTCCAGAAACAGTATAAAAAATACAACTTCTCCAAGGAAAGTCCCATGCCAGAAGATGACAGTATTTGTATTCCCAGTGGGATGCTAGAGCGCCACCCTGGGCGTACTAATGAAACAGAGCCGTAATTATGTGTGACTATCCGGCCATTCCAGCCGCGTGTCCCCCTGGTATACCGCGCTCTGGGGACACTCCTCGTGCCACCCCGCGGCCACCAGCTTCATTAAGGCGTCTGGAGGCAATTAGAAGAGGGCGCACTTGATTAACACCACAAACATCTCCGTCTGAACGTTCATCACCTTCGCGCGGCCGCCGTGTCCTACTTCAAACACCGTCAGGCGTGTGCGTAGAAGAGGAACCCAAACAGGCAGGAAACCATGAACCCATGAACCAACAAAAATCATTAATAAATACATGTATGCTGAAAAAATGGATCAGGAAGACAGGAATACTCTGGTTAGAAATGTGTAATATATGTCTGGATCTGTCGTCGGTATTATTTCTGGACAAGAAGTATATGAACATCCTCAGGCCTATGCTATGGTGAATATATGACATTGCCAGACATTCCTAGACGAAGGAGGAAACGCTTACATAAAAAACATTATCTATTATCATCGAGATTACAGAATACGAATTGACTTCAAGTGCATACAGCTATGCAGTATTCTTCTATCCTATGATATATGCTGATCTGACATTACAGCTACAATTGATATACATGTACTTGTATTACAGATGTTTCAAGAAGTGAATATATGCAGGTGTAGGCGGAATTCCGCCCCCTATCATTACGTCATGGCTTAATTCCCGGGTTCTACGTTCCAATTTGGGAATAGGAGTCCAAGGATGTGTCCATTTCTAATGTAAACAGTCATAGCGCGCCACCTACAGGTTCCATAAACGTGGTGACTGGGTCCGTTCTCTTTGAATTATTAACAAAAGGAGGAACCAGTATAGACATCAACATTAATGGTTAGCGTTGATTACCGAAGAAGGGTTTTCAAAGGACATGGCCGTGACTGTCCTATGTGGCTTGGGGCAGATGAAAGACTAGCTCCCTCTGACGGCAGTTAGTATAATTATGCCAGGGGGAATAATCAGAACTACAATATATTCCCTAGGGTGGTCGTCAGTTTTGATCCTGAAACCTACGTATAGTCATCGCCGACATTCTTACATATAACAATAGTGTGTAGGGATGGTCAAGTCTAGGAAGGAGTTATCTTTAATCTAGGCAATGAATGAGGCACTATACTGACGCGTAATTCTAACTAACTAGCAGCACTCTGTACCTCCGTGTGTAAGGACTTCATCAGATTACTTACTCCAGGGGAGACAATCTGGTACATGTCGCTATGTAACAAGCTATTACATATACCCTTGCAAGACAGACTTCATACACAATTATCTTCTGTCATATGGTGTACTTACTACTGATATAATAACGATTCTACGACAGACACACTGCTGGTCTATTAGCAATAACAGTTATTGCTCTACGACGGAACCACTGTTGCTGTTACAATACTCGCACTGCAAGAGAGTCCGCATTTCTTGAAATCTACTTTCTAATTCTGAGGTGTATCGTGCACCGCCTGCACGTACGCGACGCACACACGCAAGTATATGGGAGATATATTCTGATTTTGCCACTTTAGACAGCAGACTGTCATCGGACGATGGAGGGTCGGTATCTCGCCATCACGAAACCAGCCGACCAGGACAAATGTAAAACCTGCTGCAAATGGAAGTATCTGACAACACGAGGTTCGGGTCTATGAGGAAGAAGGTTGAGTAGCGAGAGAATCACGAGGACGGAGGAAATGTACATCCTGCTACATGTCGACGGGGATTACGGAATGAATCAGGAATCATCCGAACATGTCCGAATCGTCCAGCACGCTACCTGAGGCAGATCGTCTCTCACGAACACTACGCCACAAATACCAGCCTTACACTTGTAACGTGCTTTGATCAGTTCACTTAAATGCAACTTTGTATCTAGAAAACAACTGATTCTGGAAACCGGTTACTGAATTCGATACAACGTGACGTATGCTGAAAGACTAAACCTGTAGCACGCGGAAGGACCTATATCAACCATGTCGGATTAATACGTGTGCTGCAATGTTTGTGTTGGTCCTTAAGAATTTGCGTTACGTCAAGAAATAATATCTGCAAACATTTTATCAATTCATTTAACGTTGTAATTGGCAAGGGGGATTGTCAGCAGCACACACGTGACAATTATAGTCATGTGACGTTGAATAGCACCATGTTGACGTTGGCAGAAAAAACATCCGCGACTTCCAACAACGTAGTGCTAACATGGTGATCAATGCCTCTAATTAAAGCCAGGGTTTTCTGCCTCCTTTCTTCTACAGTCTTGTTTAGTTTCACAGTGACTATGGCAATGTTGGACGCCTGCGTCAGAAATATGATTTTAAATGATCAAAAGGCAGCAATACATAGAACTAAGTCTATTGAACATATCTGACGAGGGTAATGTCTACAACCACTAAAAGCTGAATTTTAAATCCGAAACTGTAGATTTAGTTTTACTGTTCAACAGACGGACAAAGATAGGGATGACACTGGTTGCATTTAAAATCTACATCTATTAGATTTAAACAACTACCCACGTACCAACCATAATAATAGAATTAGAATATACATGTAAAGAATTAAACATATAATTTCTATTGTTGATGCAACATCTCAATACTTATACCTGTTCAGGGATGGTGTACGTATGTCCCAGTACGTGAACATGGATAGCTGTATTTGGATATATAGCTTGAGTATTCTAAGAAGATGGGAGTGCCAAGTCAGCTCATAATGAAGGCTGGGAATGGGGACTGATATGAACTGATATGGACTGATATGGACTTAGATGGACTGAGATGGCCGGTTCCCGCAAAAACATCACTTTATTGATTTAAATCCAGATCAAATAGACGTGTGAGTAGGAAAGTTCCGGTGAAGAGAAACCTGCAGAGCACCAGTTCCCACACTAACATGGACAAAGTTCCTTCTAAGAAAACCGTCCTATCCATAACACAAACACTAATCGTAGTAAAGCATGAAATATGCTGGGAGAATCTGACATTAATTGGCGTTAAACTTGTGCAAGATAAAAATATATAATAAACAGAGCATATTTACAAACCTTGTACTTTGAGAGATGGTTGAGTTAGCTTTCTGAAGACTGCATTCTAAATATGTTAAAGGATTAAATATTGAACGGAGCTGTGGCTACTAACTTCATTTGTACCACAAACAGTTTTGTTCTGTTGTTATGGTAACAATTCCAAAGAATAAACTTCTGTTTGATGAGCGATCAGTCAATGAGTTAAGTAACGTGCCACATGTATGTTAAGCAATATATGTTGCAATAAAAATTGATTCGAAATCCCATCAACGACAACAAATTGTACATGACGTGTGCATGTCAGTGATGTCAACATGCAACCGGAAGTATGCTTATGGCATTCGGAACACCACTTATTGATACGCACTGTATACATATTTAATAAGCAGATTCCATAATGCATCTATAATTATTATTATCTGTGTTGTAGATATACACTGGCTGCAGATAAGTCCATAGAATGACACTTCGCAGTGCTGATTACATACACGGCACTGCCACGTAGGGTCTACGAGCTGAATAAGACTATATTCGGTATCCGTAGTTCTACATGAGAGTGTCCGACACTCACAAGTATGTTCTGCCACGAGCCAAGGTTAGGCAACAGACAGAATGCAGTATTTATACCAGCCAGTCTAACACTTAACTACTAAATACTGCCATCCGGTGATTTCAGAGGCGCTAACGTTTATCAATAATGAACAGACTTAATGCATCTCTGGTCCAAAAGTGTCAACCGAGTCAATAATTAATTACCAGTCTAATTATTTTTGTTTCATTAAGATTATTTTTCATCAATCTTCAATGGATTACAGTCAGTCACGTGGGCCTTCGATCTGACCCGGGCCTGCGGTCACAGGGGACCCTCCCATTGTACCGGACCTTCCTACTGGACAGTGGTCGGCCCACCACGTGTGCAGTGTATCACTTCTAGTATCAGCCTCACAAGAACTTGGCCTGCACCAGGAAGAGACGTGTCGCCCGGTCCTGCATAGTTAACCTTAACACAATTATAGTAATTAACTCTTATAGCCCAAGAGGACATCGATTTGAAGAAGCATACTTTCCGAGCGTTTTCCAGAGTGTATCGGTTCGCTGCATTATTCCATTTCTGCTTTTACAGAAACCTAGATCCCGTGTGATTTCATGAGATTGACGTCCATGTCTGTCGGATGCAAGCCACAATGGGTCTTTCTCGTCATCTCCCACCTCGGGGTGTTGGGAGAGCGTCCAGGCGTCGCCGGTGTTAAGGGGGGTCTGGTGAACGTGGTTGGAGTGGTCAGTTCACACGTCTGGCTCTTCTGGACCATCAGCTGGACACTCCTAGCTTACAACCGTCAAAATAAACTATTCCCTAAATTCGCATGACCTTCAAATTAAATTAACAGAATAGCACTTCCATAAGTCGGAAACCAGAGCTTACTAATATGGAACACACTACAACGTAGTAGTTGTAGCTCTGATTGTCATCACTTAGTACTGGATAGTAAGAGATCAAGCCATATTCATTATGATATATCGCATTCAGCTCTGATAAGATTGTCATAACCATTTCGACGTCATTACTTTCCAATGGGATGCCATTTGATTGCTACAACGTGAAGTTAAAATGCACAGCAGCGTAGTATCTGACTTATGAAGTGCATTGATTTCCTGTGGATGATTTAGTGTGGGTGTGGGTGAGATTGTCTATGAATCATGGCCGTAAATACAAGTAAGTATGTTATGGTATGCTGCTATAATGTTGCCATGGCCTTAGACAAAGTTGCTTCGTCTCCACTATCACACTACTAGCGCTCATCGGTATGAGCTGAATGCATATGGTGCCATAGACGTCTAGATTCTGGACTACCATGGCCTATGTTCCGGTTTGGAACTTATGGTTTCCATAAAGTTAAAGTCATGAAGTGTTGCATCACTGCGGTCGAACATATACTAATAAAGGTAGATAATAAACACAACATCAATTCCTGACTACATTCGACTTATGAATCAATAACCACAAGAGTTCAAACACGCCTGTTTGTGATCCAGCGTGGAAGTTGAACTTGAAATCAGAGGTCTGCTGTTCATATTACAGCCATCACGAGCTAATGCCAGTGTTTATGTTCTGGAGTCAGTGTTCACCACAGCGAGCACAGTCCTAGCGTCCTGCCTCTGCATGTCGACCTTGTGAGTCTCATGTACCTAGTGACTGTAACACGGAGGTTTCCCTATCTCTCGCCCAACACAAACACCGTGTTTCTCTAAGTCCCTGATGTATTCTGCAACACATCATCACCAGGACTGAGGCAATAAACAAACTCTACCAGAGTCAAGACATATCAATAGCGAGGTGAAGCGGCCCACAGCTCACCTCAAACAAGGGGGACTACTCGTGTGAAATATGAAAACAAGCATTCTCGTGATTTAAGCCCACCTCGCCGCCGTCAATCAACGTTAGAACCGTGGAGATTACCTGGACTGCTGGCGAGTGTGGATCTCGCCACCAGGTGGGGCCACAGGTATGACGTGACGAGATCCTCCTCTATGTGATGAAAACCACCAGGTAGAGGGCAACAGGAGCGAAGAGGTTGTTATCAGAGTCCGGCCTGGCGATACGCTACACGTGGGCAGCAATTGCATCCCAGATTACAGTTACGTATGGAGTGTGTAAACCTATCAGATATAATGCCAAGGTATGCCATGTGTACAGCGTATGCGCTAATGCTGCCACAATAGGCTGGTTCACCTTATCATCCCCATGTTGATACGGACACCGGTATTTCAATGTTATCATGTATGCAGATAGTATTACGTGGATCACAAGATCTACGCCGTAGAATCAGAATGAACACAAGCAGCTTAATGCTGGTGATGTATTCAACAGATATGAACATCCAGACACAACAATCAATGTTTACAGCAAACACCGGCAAACTGAAGAAATCTCAGGAACCATCTCCTGAATGAAGCCCTTGAATGACGAACATTCGTGGACTGCGCTGATAAAACCTCAGACCCTCATATTTAGCCTCCTATGTATCGTACTTTAGTAGTTAAACAACAATGCCATTGTCTCTAAAATAACATGGACAATTCTTTGAGTTTCAATGAAGACTAAGATTTTAATACTGAAAACTAAAATGATATATAGATAAGCAGTGTTTGTTGTGTGGTATTATAAAAATAGTATATGTTTGGTAGATTCAAATATTTTATTCGGTAATGATGCTGTAATTAAATACGTACTTGCTTCTACTGTAAGGATGTCTTCTACGATCAATAAGGTAGACTGGTGTAACTTTAGAAGTAATTTTCTAGCACTATTTTGTGCAGAAGTGGCCGTGTCGCCAGCACTCCGGATATTCGATATCAGTCAGCTATGTTTGTACCAGGTTGATTTAGTGACCGCTGTGTCCTGTGTTATTTTAGTTTATCATTAAAGAATGCTCCGTCCTACGTGCACGTAGATAGAACATCTCACGGCCGTCAGACATCCCATTGTGTGGAGGAATCCAGGGCCCGGCTTGGAACCAATTACCGTAGCTGTGGTTGAGAGCCAACTGATTGGCCTTGATTTATTCATTCAGTCCGGCTGTTCTATAACGGTTTATACTGAGGTGAAGAGACGCGCGGGTCTGGGTGACAAGATGTAGTCAATAACTGCCCAATTAACCTAAGTGTGTGTTAAGGGTGTAAAACCGGTGAGTTACTGAGTTATTATGGAAGAGACAGTTGTAGGGAAATAGCTTGGGGATAATGCTGGATAGAGGGAAATTGGTTGTGAAATTGGCAGATGGGTAGGTCTCTAACACAGGCTCTCAGGCCACGACTCGTAGCATACATGATAACGAACTAGATACAATACTAATTCGTTCAGGAACCTTTGTTGCTAAAGGTTATGGCGCGTCACGTGATCTGAACAAGAGGCATGTCGGTACCACTTATCCCGACGATAACAAATCTCTGCGTCTATTTGAAGATTCGTTTTACACATGTAGGTGTTAATGTATGTTATGATCGAGAAGAAAAAACGCATTTGTGTTAACACAAATGCCTCCATCGTTTACCAGACGTAGTCATTATGACAGTAACTGGAACTGCACTGCTGTGGGTCTGCTGACGACGTCGCCATTGCCGCAGAAACACGAGCTGACATCCTGACTAACGAAGGCTATTAACTCCACACGACGAGGACGTGGCAAGTCTAGAATGTTTGATGTAATCCAGAAGCCATTAAATAATTAATGTTTAAACATCGCTTTTTATCAGCGAATATTGCAATCGCAAATATTAAATTATTAATTACGAGACTCTCCTTGACGATCAGATAGCCCATGTCTCAAGAACACATGGCAAACAGCCACACAACAAAGATTGTCTTTAAATCAATCACGTAACCAACACAGGAAATGGTTTAATATGTCAGAGAAGGGACTGCATATGTTCTTATGTTTCTATAAGCTCGTGGTGTGCTGGTGGAGAGCGGGAAGCTGGGAGATGTGAACAGCTGTCAACTTACCCAAAACACGATGACAGATTCGTCATAATTACTGTGATTAATTTTATCAAATCAGTTAATAATATGTCATTTATCAAATGGGCACCTGCCAACTCGGCTTCAAGTCAAGAAGAAAGTATGAATAAATGATGGTAGAAATGTCTGCTTTAGCCGCCTGATTTGATCACTTTCACAACAGGGTGCACTTTTCTTTTGAGACAGTGAATATAGCGGAAAGAACAAGGAAAAACTACTCGTCATTTCTCTTATGTGGCGATCAATAGATTCACTATATTGGCAAATAATGATGTCATGCCGTTGTGCTGAAATTAGACGTTCTTCAACTGTTGGAATGGTGATTTTATTGCTGGACAAGACTGCCAGTTGACAGAAGAATGATGTCGTATTACTCCCGTGCGGTAGTTGAACTGAAAGAATAAATCGATCTGCTTGGTATACATAGTGCCACAGTGTTATACAGAGTGTTCTAGAGTATTACAGAGAGTCACAAAGTGTTTCAGAGAGTTACCCGAACGAATAACCACATAACCGACAAACAGGGGTTTCAAGACAAATATATTGCCAATCAACATTGAAAAGCATAAAAATCTGTTTTGTATGTACGAAACTCGGTGTAGAAATAGGGCTCACGTTCTAGTGTACTCTCCCATAGATGGAAATACAAACAAGATACGCTTCCAAACAATGTTATAATTATTGGTAACGCCAAGAAGAAGACTTCACGCCATGTGGTTATGTATGATATATATATATACTGTTAGTGTGTTTCCTATACACTGCCAAATCTATGGGATATCCACACGATGTCTGCAGACAGTCGCATTACAACGTCAGGGATTGGTAGCTACTGTCCTCGACATATCAACATAGAGTCAATGTACCTAAACATGGGTTCGTGTGTAATGTCTGGATTGTGTATATCTCACCTTTTAACCTGTCGAGGACATCAACAAATACCTGCACCTCTACACGCTAGTGATCAGGATCCAGTACTAGAATACACTGCATACCGTGTTGTGTCCTGTTTTTTGCTTGTAGCATGTGCTTGGTTCTAGACTCACGAGCTCATAGTGCATTCTCTAAATAGCTCGAGTTTATATTAGATATACTTGGTACTTGGAACACAGCATGGTGTTTGCTTGCCCGAAAAGAAGTACTGAAATTTAGAAACTGGTAGTTTTTGTTGACGTTTGCTGTGATTGAAAATAGAATGTATATATGTGCTCGTGAAGGTGTAGTGATGGTTGAATCAGGAAGACATGCATTGGTTCACGACATACCGGAAGTCAAATGGAATCCCTTTAGGCTTCGTTTTATGGAACCCAACATTTGGTATTTTGTTTGTGAAGCCATGATTTGATTTCCTTTATGTTTATTCAGACAAAATGCGTGTACTTTGAGTCCAGTCTCTCAGTGCAAAGTATACACACAGTGTTCTCATATTTTATTATTCTTTGCTCATGATCAAGTCTCACTGCACAAACAATTTGATTATTAACCACATTAACTCTGTTCACATAAAAACGACACAGCACTTATCACTGATCAAACACATCATTTCCATCCCGCTTCCAAGAGCAGATAACTACAACCATCCCGACAATCATACCGCTAAATTACTTTGGAGAAACAACCGCACACTATTGACAAGGGACTAAAATGTGATACCAATAAAAAAGCAAGTTGAGCTATGATTCCACTAGCACACTTTGATTGTCTCTAAAGAATGGTCTCAAATCATATTTAGTTCAAGTTATCTGTTCCTCTGCGTACTACTGGTTACTAATGGAGTCATAATGACCGCCAGCATTGGACTCCCGGACTATTTCGCGTCAATTACTGCAGTTTCTTTTTGTATCATTGCGCTGGGAATACAGCGCTACATTAGACACGCTCATTACAGTGTGTGTGGACAC
This sequence comes from Lepetodrilus elevatus, assembly GCA_034780755.1. Lineage (NCBI taxonomy): Eukaryota > Metazoa > Mollusca > Gastropoda > Lepetellida > Lepetodrilidae > Lepetodrilus > Lepetodrilus elevatus. The sequence goes on along the minus strand of JAVCKZ010007792.1, from coordinate 23,667 downwards.
AGACATAGGGGAAGGCACTGACCCGAGATCGCTAATGACACACTACGTGGCGCCACTGTTTTAGCCATCTCTTCTGGAATGGAAAACACGGAAAAGGTGTTATCTGAGTGTACGGCGGTCTGGAGAGTTGCCCGGATGTGTGTGTATATCACATCAGATCTGTACACCACTTTTCCGGAAGATGTGATGCATAGTTGGACGGACAACATAAAAGTCCTAACTATGTATTCCATCCGGCTAGTATTTGACCGCACACGATAGTAGAAGGCTAAAGTAGAGTGTAGCGGAATACTGACATCCAACGTCGCCAGGTTACAACAGACAATGTTGAATACATTCCAAAGCCTTTAACTTTAGTTTAATTCAGTATTAAATCGATTAATGTAATTTTGGTTCAATGACCCCTACCCTTTCAAATTTTGATAAATGTAACGACTTGGTAAATATAAAACAAACAAACCTGCTGCAGTATACGAGAATAGACCAGTTTCTCTGTACAATACTCTTTGAATAGTTCTTCATGTTTGAGAGGATGCTTACACTAAAAGACAAGCCTTACAATAAACTAAATGGTCGCAGGAATCAAAATACCGCAAAATACCCCCAACGTCACGACGAACAGTACGTTATAAAGAAGTTCAATGTAGACCACTAATAAGATATCTTAGTATTATTTGTTCAATGAAAAGTCCAAACATGTGCATAAAGTTGGAGATTTTCTAGGAAGTAAGTTATTGATTAGTTAGCTAGTTCGGCTAGTATAGTAACTATCCACTCACGCAATCCACATGGAGTCTTTAACTAGCGATATTATTCCGTCGATTACCCGCCCAGTGGCAATATGTCCTGTTAATCTATGTATCTGACGTTGTCGACATCGCTGTACGTGCGTGTAGGCAATAGTCTACACAGAAGCATACTATGAAATTATCGAGGTATTGTTGGACAAGAAAGAGACTCACATACAGACATACGCAGACTTGAAGTGACCATTGCAGTCCTTACCAATGCCACAAAGAGGAGACACTCAATAACTAAAATGGCTTCAACAATTGCCCTTCGCTCACCCCAAAAAAGCTAAATAGTCTGTGTTCGCTTGCAATTGTTCACTAATTAAATAAATTTCTATATTTTATTTGATAATTGTAAGATCGACAAATAACTGGTGTAATTGGAAAGATTGAGTGTATTCAGCCAAAGACACATAACAATGGGCAGAGTTCCAGTAATTCTAGTAAAAGCCTGCGTACTCTGCAGGGAAGTGAGGAGAGCTTTACTTGCCCAATTACCTCCCCCTAGTTAGGCCGGACGCCGGTAGAGGAGGGTCTAAACGTGCAATATCTTGCTATCCCAATCCCACGGTCGCCTTGCAATCCAGAATATCAGATTATGAAATGATAACAGACTATTAAGTTAAGAAATCAATGGACAATGCCTCTATGCACGGTTCAGAAGAGACTCTTACTAGCAAGCGAAGAATCGAGTACTCACTTTACGAACCATTAGGTCGACTTGAACAATTCAAGGATTTCTTCAGCATCCCTTCACCATATGGGACATTAAATCATAATAAGGATTTTATTTCGGTTGGTTGAGATTAAGACCAGTCACTTCCTTTTTTTCCAAAAGAATCTTAGAACGTTAAAGAGATGGACAGCCGACCTTCTAGGTTTTCTTTATAATTTCACAACGTAGATAGCACATGATGACATGGGAATCGATATTATCCTGTCATCTAAAGAAATACGTGCAATGTCAGATTGAGAGAACATATTAAAAATATCTTTCAGATTTGACTACATATTTCTTAAGAAATTCCGAAACTGCATAACAACGTTAACTAACGCGAAATAATGTTGTTGTTTTATTATTTTGTGTTCACTTTGCAGATTGTACAATTCCCACCGCTGATCACCCTTGACTCTGCTAGACACCGGAATACTGTCGGAACCTTCCCACACTACATTGATATACTAGTACACACGGGACAGGGAGATAACCGAAGACAGGCAAAGAGACATAGACAAATGGGGGTCGGGTTTTATGGACAAAAAACTAATTTCCTATTATCTTATTAATCCAGATTCATAAAAGAGGCACTTTGCTGTTCCGAAATCAATGCAAGCCCCTTAATTATGATAATATTTATTGTGTATGAAGTGCATAAGGCATGAAGTCAACGTTAATTGATGAACGGCGCGGACTGCGAGACGAGAATAGTACAATTATCTCCTACAACAACGGACTGGATTCTTCGATAAGGAGCACGCCCCAGTGCCCCGTCCACTAGACAGCCTCTCACATCTAGACGTGGAGCCGGGGGTGCTGATGATGTAGTCGTCGGGAGGGGGGGGGGGGGTGTACATAGAGCACGCGCGGTATCAGACGTTACATGACATGCACACTATTTGAACTATGAGGCTATAAAGCATATTTCGTTATCAAAAGAGATGACATGACATAGCAATTATCTTTGTCAACACATAAAGTATGCAATGAATTGAGCTAGAGTTGAACATAAATTGTAATTACTACTCAAAATTGAATTAAAATGTATCCAGCATGTTTACACTTTGATATAGAACTCTGGCCTGGGGACAGACACACTAACCGAACGTTCACATCATCATTGTATTACTATTATTCAGAGCACAGCCTGCATTCAACATAGCATAGCTTGCATTCAACATAGCACAGCCTGCATTCAACATAGCATAGCTTGCATTCAACACAGCACAGCCTGCATTCAACATAGCATAGCTTGCATTCAACACATCACAGCCTGCATTCAACATAGCATAGCTTGCATTCAACACAGCACAGCCTGCATTCAACATAGCATAGCCTGCATTCAACATAGCATAGCCTGCATCCAGCATAGCATAGCCTGCATTCAACATAGCATAAGGTGCATCCATATAAAACATACCGGTATTACATTCAACATAGCACAGCCTGCATTCAACAGAGAGCATAATTAACATGCATCCAAATAACACATCCTACACTCAACATAACTTCAATCTCCATAGCAAATCCTATATTCAACACTACACAGTTTGTATTGATACATCACAACCAGTACAAGGATGGCACAGCAGATCCAGTATTCAACACAGAACAATCGGGTGTTAGCAGAAGCTTCCCACTTTACGCTACATATGCATGGAGGTAGCCACGCGCAGTTGTTACAGCTGATAACTGTTAATAAATATACAGTGCTACACGCATAGATACTAGCATACTATAACAGTAGCTGCACTGTACATCGACATTAACTTAGTATAACATTTCATATTTATTTATCTACAACACGGGTTTGTTTTCATATTTCAGAGTCAAACGTATTTTTAGCTGAAAGTACGTACATATGATGTGTCTACACAGGTATATTGGCTAACCAGCTACAGTTTCCGCATATAACACTGGTTTTCAATATTGTATTATCTATTACTATTTATAGCTAGTAGCTGTATTGGTACCAGTGGTCGGGAAAGGTCATTGTGACCGTGTTTAGTGATTAGTTATCCCCCTATAGAAAATTGAAATTTTACAGTACATTACCAACTGATTATTCGGGTTCTACCGGAAGTGTAAACTTCAATGGAAATTTACCTATCCTATAGCGGTGACAAGATATATGAAAGTACTAAAGCGATTATATATATGTATGCTAAGTTTACATTCAGCCAGGTACATTCATGCGTCTGTCAGGTCTTCTCACATCTACCTAATATATTCCGCCCCCTCATCCCCCTCCCCTCATCCTCACCCCCTCCCCTAACTTCTGCGAGCGTCCGATACTGACCCAGTGTCTAGTCCTAATCACTGTAATGGCAGCAGTCGGAGAGGGAGTCCTGGGGCACTTTAAGACAATCCCCCGCAATCCTCTCCATAGAGGCAATAATTAGCATAATTACGGTAGCTTTGATGTGAAGATTTCTCTAAGTTTCTTAGACTCAATTGGAACGTTATGCTCCGTTCCTCCAAATGATCGCCTGCAAAGACAATAATTGCTAGTTGGCCCAATCAATGCATGAGCACCCACGGGGAGAGAGATGTTCATTATCCAGCCAAAAGCGTCTTCAAGTCGTGTTCATTGTCAAACTAATTTATTAATTTTTATATCTTATATTAATCCCACAGCACTGTGTGCCTTCACTACTGGTTATATGTGTTACTTTAACACCATCAATGATGTCCTGTCATTACGTGTCATCCATGTTCTGTAATATCCGGCCATTCCACGACACCCAGATCTACAATATTCATATATACGGTGGTACTATTACCTACAAAGTCCTGTCATTCCTAGCCTTCTGATATCAGATAGTGGAGAACAGGAACAGGAGGGCGCGAACCCGCGAGTACATGCGTGAAATCGCCTTGGAAACCTTCATCTTTCATATGTGACGTCACGCGATAACTCGCGTAAACTCGCGCTTCTGAACAGGCCTCTGGTCTATGACACAGGTAAGGTGTTCTGTGCTGGATTTGCTCGGGTTCTGGAGCTACAATAGACTTCAGTGATAGGCAATACACAAGGAACCCCTTATTGTTTTTCCAACCCGTTTTTTTGCGCTTCATTTCCTATTTTCTTTTCCTTCTTAGTTCAACACAATCGTTTCTCCATACTCGTGAGAATACACGAGAAAATGCAAGACTAATAATCTGAATGTCGGGTTCGCGGGGAGGACGGTAACGACTCTGGCGTGTAACGACGTCGTCGGAATGTCCATCGGCGTTACCAAGACGGAGCCAGGTCAGTTAGGACACCAAGCGTTAATTGCCGGACACTAAACCTGTCCTTGGTCTCAGACACTAAACCTGTCCTTGGTCCCAGACACTAAAGCTGTCCGAGTCGCTGATGGATGAGCCAATGCGTGGTTGTAGTGGTGCACATGATAGTGTTTATGTGGGGTCTATATTCATCTCGAAAATACAAAGATATCCAGAGAAAAGGAAGAAGTAAAACTGTAATAAATACCGTAAATATTGAAATAGCACTAAAGCTAGGACGTACAAGGAGAGCAAAGGGTTTTATTCTGGGCGCCACCAATGCCGCTGGAGTTCCAAGATCATGTCTAACACAGTGTCGTGTTGTATTAATGATTTTAAAATGTGATTGCCATTTTATGGAATGAGTTTCTGGACAAATGGGATCACAGCAAATAATTATATGAAATGGTAATGAATATATCGGAATGACTTCTTCTACTTCAGTCTGTCTCATGAGGTTGAGTTTCAGCCCGTCCATCAGCATATCATGTTCAAAGAGCGTGCCGCAGCATCCCCTTACAGATGATTGTGGAACTTCTTGCGAGATCTATGACACGATATAGTACATCCCTTTGCTTCTGTGACCGAGCAGTTGAAGTCTGTCAGCTTCATTGAAGTAAATAATATCCTGTTTATATCCTTGTATCTGTCGTATTTCTATTGTCACAAATTGAGTTGCCAAAATGCAGATGTAATACAAGTAACAACATGCTGTATGCCAGAGGGAGCCCGAGTGACAGGCTAATAGGCGGGGCAGGTTGGCGGGACCCACAGGCGTACAGGGCAGACCCCGGGAGATTGCACGGGTAAGTGGACACAAGTTTCTGTAGAGTCCACTTTCTGGACCCTAGGGGCACTGCGGTTGACAAATGACCAACAGGCATGTTTAGTTAGGGTGCTTTAGTAACTCAAGGGCTCCTGTGGCCACTCGTCTCCCCATGCTGCTTTTCCGACTCAGATCTCTGTACAAGGCAGTTGGATATAATTACTGAAACTGTCGCCGTATTGCTGTAGCTTCGATCCTATCAGCTCCTACCAGGAGGAATAGTGCGCCTGATCACTGTAGTGTAACTGTCGTGCTGAGTGTAGTGGCCGATTTAAACATTAATGGATTGTGATCTTTATCATCTTTAAATTTGATATTTATGGGGGAGTTTCTGGTGTTGTACTTGACTTGATAACAATTTACTTTGCTCTGTTCTACTAAAAGGTCAGGGGATCCTAATGTAACTGACCTTTTGCAAGTCGCACGTGTACCCGCGATAGAAGGAGGATTAGACAATACAATACCACGTATAAATGTTGAGCATAAACTGAACACAACCTTACGAACAGTACAAGAGTATGTGTAATGTTTCTGTTTTACGTCTAATTTTAACAACAGCCTTTACTGTGCAGTTGTAACAACATTTTGATATTTTTTCTATGCTGATGCGTTACGTCAGATGTGTAAATAAACTTGTAGCAAACCATATGCTAGCTATGTCTATAAGATGGCAGATGCTACGACTTCTAACTAATCACAACAGCTACCCATAACAGATTATCGCCCAGTGAATACGTATTTATACGACTAAACAGGATCAGATTTGAACTGTTTGTATATCTCCGACGTACACAGTGTCGTATCATCTCTGTATCTTACCACAACAAATTAAGATCAGTGTTGTCAGATTTGTTTGGATAGATTAGAAGCGTGAACATGAAAATATGGGAGTAGTGAGCCCAACTATGCAGGGGGTCATGTGATAAAGGCCACGTGACCAGAAGCCTCGATCTGCAGGAGAGAGGAGAAATTCCCACAGCCAAAGTGAGAGAGAAGAAAACACGGAAATTAGTGTATGTTGGCCTAGAGCCGCGCTCGGCTGCAATTTTCTTTTTAATTAATTTGTTCCCAGCTGACTTTGAAAAATCAATGAAGTTGACTTTAATCTTGTGTTAAAATCAGCTTAAACCCAAAAGCAAATATGTGTAGAAACAACATTGACTTAGAACCGAGCATAAACATATTAGAGATCCAAGGGGTTTGCGACTTCGGAGGGCTGCTCATTTCCTGCTCAGGCCCCGGACCATGCCCCTTTAATCCAATAGACTGCCTCTCCGACACTCACTGTAATGTAATTTCAACTTCTGCATATTCTAGTATGTGACTTATTTACATTTTTTTTATATTAATCTGCTTTGCCATTCAAATTTGACTTATTGAACAAAATTCTCGACGATTTTACCGCGAGTCATCTCTTATGAATACATATACTCGCATAAGCAGAGACACTAATTCATTGCAGCAATAAGCCGTTCGATAAGTCGTTCGCTTATCCTTATTATTATGCCACTTAATAACTTTAAACCATTGAGCATTTTATACGTCTGTAATTGTCTAGAACACCAAATGCGCTTGCCTCCGAGATATCAGTCCTTCTGTGAGTAACATGACACCTTATCGCCGACAGCCATCGAAATATAATTACATTTTCAGATCTAAACGGGTCTTCCAGAACTTCTATAAAAACACATCCCATCGTGTAATCCTTAAACTTGTCAAAATATTGCCAAAATACCGCCATCTGTCTGGTGTGATATGGGCAGTGTAAACATAGCCATAGTTTCATACTCATCTTCCCCGGGGGTCAGGAAATGTACGCTCCCGTGTTCCCCTGGGTGGCGACTACTTATCTTTGTACACTTGTGAGTGAATGTTGCTTTGACACCGGTTACGGAGTCCCAGAAACTCGAGCCAAGTCATCTGGTGATGGTATAGTTAGCCGCGTCTGACGTGTTTCACTCCTTCTGCGACACGCATCGAATACAGTGAAGAAGTGAGGGCAAAGTTCAACAGTTCAAGATGATTGATAGTGAAATAATGAGTTCCGTTTGTAAATAATACATTGGGCTAGGACCAGACAAAAAATGTCCCCAATCACTAGACAAAAACGCCAAGAAGTGCATTATAATCTCATTAACGTCAATGTGACATATATCAATCTAAAAACATACAATATCTCATTATGTCCATGCTTTATTTTCCATGTAATATACGCAATGTTGCTGTTCTTGTTTTAATGAAGCGTGAACGAACGAGTCTATACAGGCCATGTAATGTTTCAAGTATGGTTCATATTCATATGGCGTGTTACGTGTAGAAGCAGTATGCGATAATACAGCATGGACGTCCTCTGGTTGCACACATTTACGCCTCAGTAATGTATTGTAGCGATGAAAGGGACGTTTACATTCACGACTGAGTACTCTGAGCGGAGTGCTGCCACTTCCGTCAATAAATTGTTGTATTTCGACAATTTACAAAATGAATTGCTAAGGTTTCTTCAGAAGGATCCGAACAAGACTTGCCTTTGATGTGCGCGCGGATGATGACTGCGACGTTGTGGGCTGTTGGGCAGCATACTGAATCAGAGGCTGGGCACAAAGGAAGAGTCATTCCTGGTGCATGGAGCTGACGATCATTCCGGTGTAGGATGCGTGAACAATCACATATGTACAGCCATGCATTAAAACAAGATGGACCCTTCACTTGTACCGCTTCAGATTGATGAAGCAGGCAATGCCGCTGATGATTCACAAACACACGGAACACTTGGTGATTTCACATGTGCAACTATCTCCTGTCGTCGTCTACACTACTGGGTGCATCCAACCCCGTGTGTCGCTATTACCTTGTGCAACCACCTCTGTATGTAGCTATTACCTTGTGAAACCACCTCTGTATGTAGCTATTACCTTGTGCAACCACCTCCGTATGTAGCTATTACCGTGTGCAACCACCTCTGTATGTAGCTATTACCTTGTGCAACCACCTCTGTATGTAGCTATTACCGTGTGCAACCACCTCTATATGTAGCTATTACCGTGTGCAACCACCTCTGTATGTAGCTATTACCGTGTGCAACCACCTCTGTATGTAGCTATTACCTTGTGCAATCAACTCCGTATGTAGCTATTACCCTGTGCAACAAACTCCGTATATAGCTATTACCTTCTGCAACCACCTCTGTATGTAGCTATTACCGTGTGCAACCAACTCCGTATATAGCTATTACCTTGTGCAATCACCTCGATTTGCTTATATTATCACGTGCAACCATTTCCGATTTTATCTGTTGCCAGGTCAAATACATGTAAGGACTAAGTATACAAAATATTATTTTACTAATAATGTTTTTATAGTAGTTTTGATATGGTAATACAAATAGGCATGATAATACAAATAGAGATTACAGTGGTGTTCTCAGAGAACAGAATACTGTATCTTCTCTGACATTCCAAATCTAAGCTAACTGCATACCACTACCGTTACTTATGGTACAATTGAACATAAGGTTGGTGATATATTGAATAGCTATTCGAACGAAAATAATACGTATTAAGAAAGTTATTCTGATACGTTGATCACCATGAGGAATCGGTATTGAAACCCATAGCGGTAAGCCGGAAGTAGAATGTCAAACGGCACTATGTCAAGAGAGCTGGAGTTGCACGTGTCAGTACTTTCCGGTCAGAACAGCCGTATGTCAAACTACAAAGACAGATCGTGTTTACTTCTGATTGGGGCATGACCACTTATGTAAACCAAGACGATGTCCCTACTCCTCCACCATACGTTCATGTTCTTCAGCCTCCAGATCCGGATACTTGAGAAAGGAAAGCCACCCCACCACGTGCCACTGCGTCTTTCGATTGCCACTTCCACGAGGACCTGTATGTCGCGCATATGTGTGCATGCTGGTAACACGATTCCAGCGTCCTGCTGCTTCTTTTGTACGATCGCCTTCTTGGTAATATTTTAATCACAGGGTAAGTCAATATGACAGGCACGGGTCGACCAGGGAGCTCACAGAAACCAAATTATCAAGTCCGCGCTCTCCATTTTAAGAATCGATTCGTACGCGAAACAAATCAGATCGCATACCCGGGAAGTCATTAAGTGGCGCATAGTTCTCCCTCTGTCAACAGCGCCGACAAACTGGTGATGACAAACCAATGAACTAATTGATGGACTCGAACGCCGAATTGGTTGCCTTTGATTCAATTTGCTGGCCTCCTAACACAGAAGAGCGACTCGCTAGACGCAGTATACACCTCTCCAGCCTACACTGAGGAGTATGAGGAGGCGAGAGTTGTGATGCTGAGAGTACACAGCGACTCCGGCGAGACTGGAACCACCACAGACCGTGTAGACAGAGCGGAGTAATGTTGTGGAGAAACATAGAGTTCCACTTAGTTGCATACTAGTAGCTTAGAATTGATGTACGCTATCTCCTTACAGAATGAAGTCGCTGGCATAGTAAAGCCATCAGCGAGTTGTGATTGTGTCTATATGATATGGAAATATGTGTAACAATAATCAGTTAACTCCTCCGTGAGCTTGCACCTCCTTATAATAACTATAATAATACGGTTCCTAGAATATGTATAGCGCTAAGAAAACTCCGTGTCACGGAGGCGCATGCTCAAAGTGGGTAACATATACAAGTAAAATGAGAGAATAATAGTCCACGCTATCTTGAGACCTGGTATGTTTCCAAACGGCAAATTAGATCTGGACGTCGAAAAGTAAAGCATGGAAGCTAAAAGTAGAAACGGGTTCCATAAAAAGCAGTTACATTGCGGATTGCTATGCTTGGCTCAGGAATACTATATACAAATCCCAGAAAGATAACAGATGAATCCAGAAATATATCGGAATAGATTAAGATATGAAAACTAAAAGCAGGTGATACTAGTGATCTTCTGAATGGCTTCTTGTACACCTGTAGCAGCGTGGATTTGATGTGAATGACACGTGTCTCCTGGAGCCGTTTACTGCGCCCGCCTATAACACTCCGATCATTACAACACGTCATTACTGCAAGATATCTCCGCTGCTGAGACGTAGATCTGTTGTCCTACCAAATAACATGCGAATTAAACAGACAAGCGCCAATTTCCGTTTCCAAACTAGCCGAACAACGTTTAATGAAGCCACTCCGTCTGCTCCGGATTCGATAATGAAATAAAATAATCTCCGCATACCCCAGCTGGCTTTGGTCAGAGCAGACACAACAAGATTCCTGAGGCTTTGTGGCACTGGGAGGCCAACCTGTATATCTGACAATCATCTCGGGTAATTGCCGTCATAAACATGCGTCAAGTCGGAGGCTCTGCTAGTCTCACATATGCGTGAAGTCTGACAATGTGCAACGTTTACCTCACGGATAGTTGGCACCTACGAACCGGCGACTATCCTGGGACATTGGTACGAGCAATGCTGAAATTAATAGTGATAAAATGATGCGATAATATGCATATGGTATATGTTAATAAGGTAAAATATGTTTTGTTCAATATACCAAAGGCAGATTACATACATTCGAGAGATACCATATGGAAACTGTATTGTTATCTTCCTTACCTAGGGAATGCTATGACATATTCCGCTAAGTCTATTTATCATAATACCACATGTACATTACAATACAAAACAGCACTACAAAAAAAGATGTTCATGTTCCACTGTCTCGATGATGGTGCTTTCCAGCAATAGGAACATTAACAGACACGAAGTCCTCCTAGTACATTGTCACATCACAATCACATCGCAGTAATCACGTTCTGAGGCGATCGAATCTAACATTGAATCTCATAGCAAGGACGTTACTGTATTGGAGGCCAGTAACATAGTATAGAGTCCACCATTGGATTTCATATACATAGTACAGTCGCGTTATACGCCAGTCTTACATTGATGTTATACAAGTATCGGTTACAATGTAGTACTTTATGAATACCCATAGTTGGTCTATTGTCTGATGTAAGTACATAGGTTAAAGTATTATATCCTTGTCAATAATACACTTCAACAAAACGTGCATCTACAAACACTAGTCTGTGCGTCACGTTGTACTGAGCGATGTCAGAAGGAAGGATAGGAACCTCCACATAGACACGATACCGTTATGTGTAGACACAGTACAGCTATGGCCTACTGCCTGGAGATCTATCCTGTGTAGACATCCTTTCTGAGTATACTGTATATCTGATGAAGGCTGAAGTACTGTTTGTAGAGAACAAAGCTACATTGAAAAATACTTGAAATTACGATATATTATTTAGACACGTTGGACATAGATAACCATTGATATCATCACCTTGAATCATGACAAAATGCATCATCAATCTTACAGATAAGCTGTTAATGAAGATGCTGCTAGACACACGAGGATGCTGCCACGTACATACTATATAGCAGTGGATCTTTGATGGGGAATTACGGTACGGCTGCGCTGCTCTATAAAGAAGGCATAATTCCGCTGGAGTCAATTTAATTAGAACCGTACTTTTATATTTCCCAGTTTGTTTATTTATCGATAGCCGGAGTGTTTGATGTGTTATTGGCCAAACAATACCCATGTGCATTTGTTCAGCGAGGCAAACAGACAAGTGATTTAACACATCCGCCGGCAGTTAAGAAGCAGTCCGCCATGTAACATCAGTTAAATATATATAGCGACGCACGGGGCCTGGCGATCGAGAACGTCCTTAGCTGTCGGAGTCAATTTGTTCCTAGCCTCTTCAAGTATTCTATGATTACATTGAATACGTCATCAGTTAATTGTGCCTATTATATTAATTTCAAACAGTTGGCGTGGCTTTTAATGTGTAAGCATTCGATTACTCCAAGTAAGAGTGGCCACCTTTGTGCACCAAATACGTAGCATGCGTGATGTAATCTGAATCCTTTACTACCAAGCAACATGAGCAGTAATGCCATTATGCTTCTATATATGCAAACTGTTACATATATCGTAAGAGTATTCATATATCGTAAGAGTATTCTAGGGTTTTTAAAGGAGTTATTGTCGTCATATTGACATTGTAATTGTATCTTTATATCAATATTCAATATCGTCGACTTGAAGTTGCGAATTGGGGCGATATGTATTTTTAAGTTTTAGTATGATCTGTATATTGAGGGAAAATAACCTGTAGAAACTTACAGTAAGATACATTGTTTGACGACAGTTAACCCAATCTTGTGTAATATTTATGTACTACAATTAAGATACAGGGTCACGGGAAAGAAATTAAACAACAGCCCATTCCCGTTCAATGAATGGTTGGCAACACACTACAGACCAAGTCTACACGACATCTGGGCACGTACAGCCATCAGTAATGCAATGATTTAGAAAATGACCCCGGCATGTTAATGGTCAATGGTAAACTCCCTCAGCCCGAGGGCGCGGCATGTTGAGCGCGCTCACTGAAGGACAGGTACACATGCCGGCTGGCAGACGAGGAGGAATTACCCTCCAGATTGTTTTGTCAAGTGGACACAAGCCCACCTGAGAATAAACAATTGCCAGTGAAAAATCCCAAGATTAAGTGCCTTTACGTCGGCAGAATTCGAACCCAAACAGGAACATGTTTGCTGTGAGTGCCCTGTGCCCACTGCGCTAAACGTCCAACAATACGCCACTTGACGGAGGATTGTGTCAGCGATACAAGCGAAAAAATCAAGTTATTTCAGGAACCCTTAAGCTTTATTACAAATATTTTTTTATGAGAATAGACATTTAGTGTAGAGGAAGTTGCAAACAAAACAATGCCATCCAATTATTATTAAATGGCATTCTTTTAATACCGTATATCTTCATACAAGTAATATAGGATAAGAATGCCACAAGTAATAGTTTTGTTATTGATGGAGAAATACATTTCAAATATTGATTTGATTAATATGAACTTAAAATTGTTTCCATCTATCCGAATCAACTACGCTATCAATAGTAATACTGCAATCACAGCAGGAATAGATATGTATCGCCAGGTATATACATCTATTGGCGTGTAGAGTTCTGGTATTTCACAATGTTACGTTAATAACCAAACACGAATGAGAACGGGATATTGAGAGTCGTTTTCTGGTTTTGCACACATTCCCCAGATCTTAAGACTGGTTACTACACCGGAATGGCGACTAACTATGCAACAGTCATGTCGACTTCTTCCTTGCAACTGTCATGTCGTATTCTTCATTGCAACAGTCAATTCTTCATTGCAACAGTCATGTCGACTTCTTCCTTGCAACAGTCATGTCGACTTCTTCCTTGCAACAGTCAATTCTTCCTTGCAACAGTCATGTCAACTTCCTTGCAACAGTCATGTCGTATTCTTCATTGCAACAGTCGTATCAACTTCTTCTTTGCAACAGTCATGTCGAGTTCTTCTTTGCAACTATCCATTTTGCAGTACACACATTTAATTTGAAATTGTATGTAACAGTATTAACTGAAAGTTAATCTCTTAAGTGACATTGATGGACAGGGTTCAAGTTGGGGATAACATCTGCGCTTCATCACAGTGATCAGAATCATGGCAAGGGAACATTACAAAAAAAATGTCTTAATAATATTTTAGAGCGTTTAGTCTACACTATTTCTACACGAGTATATTAATTGGGAGAAGCTAGCAAGCTTAATAGTAGAACCAACGGCTTCAACACTTTGGCTTCGATCTTCTTCACGGAAAACGGTTACACAGATTGCTAACGTCTTACAAAGCTCTGCTACCAACACACAGGTAATCAGCCATAGACGACTCCTATCACAAGGTACCACTTGTCTCACTGTTACCTACTCACTGCGGTAGTATGAGAGAGGTCTGCATCGTACCACGTGAGGAGAACCATCTGAACCCTCTTCATAAACCCATCATCCTGACAAACACTCAAGCAACAAGCATAAATCAAGAAAATAAGCAGGTAGGAAAATATTATGTCTCGAAACAAAGTAGTTAGGTAAATATGATACGTCTGTCAAAATTAGTAGATAGGAAAGTAGTATATAGCTGAATGCTTATAACGCATATGCATATAGGGACATTCAATTCCACTTGTAGGTCTACACGTCCACCATTACACCATTTATCCAGGACTACACGACATCCGTGTATACTCGACATACACGGACATGTTTCCGGATTCTAGCATCATTCATAAATCACAGCACTATTCCCATTAGTTGGACAAATCGTTGTGAAAAAAGTTCCAGAACAATTCCTAGGTATCATAACGAGCAAAACAGCACACACATCCCGCTCAACTTGTATGTATCTATCTCCACTGTACATAGTAAAGCTCATATACAGACTCGCGTTGAAAGACAAGACATTTGGGCAGGATTGGCATTGCTTGGATCGCCTAGGTGCTGTTCTTTTAGGACTGCAAATAGATCCGCACCTTCAACACGAGGCTGGTGATGTACGGACGGCTATTATTGGATAGCACAGTGGTGTGTTACTTAAATAGCAAATGCACATTAAAAAATGCTAGGGAAGCCAACAAACAAGATATAAAAGAAATGATCTAAGTAAGTAATTAGGCAAAATGCGATTGTCCATGAAAGTCATCAATAGCTGTGTCTCCCCACGCTGCCATATTCCTATAGATAAACTTCCGTATAATGTGCCTTATAGAGCTTACCTCGAATACCAGTAATCACCTAGTATTAATACGTTAACTTTCATATACTTTGACATCTTACCAGAATATTCATCTCCAACAATATTACTCAGTTCCGGCCAGGTACAGGTGTTGAAATACGCTACTCTTCGACTCCTAGTGTTAAACTGAGTGCTATAATCTGAACATGGAACTATTATTGGACAGTTATTAAATAAGTATTCGCGGTAAAGTGATACAGAAACAATAGCGTTCAACGTAGCAAGTAAATATCAGAAATGTCATAGCCCTGAAAGTCGAGTGCCTGTACACACGCGACCTATGTATGATATGAATTACGTTGTTTTACATACTAGACTGTATATGTCGCGCGTTCGCTAAGTGGAATACTATGTACTTCTTCAGTGACTGTATATGTACTATACTACGTTAGTTAGTCTACGTGCGTGTATTTACGACATTGTCACACACAACGATGTTCCTCCATCGCAAGCACGTCTACAATGGACTGCGTTCACAGTTATTACCACTGTCTGTTTGTATTATTATCTGGGGGTGAGGTATTACTATCTGGGGTTGAGGTATTACTATCTGGGGGTGAGGTAACCCCACGTTCTCTGCCCTGGCTGTCTGTGAGCTGACAGATAGATCAGATCCCCATACTGCTGTGTCACTCTCACTGTAAACACCGGGCTCATAGTTCGAGGTGTTTATTACGTTTTCTGCAACTTAGTGCCAGGGAAAGAAATCTTATCTCAAGAGCGATAGACTGGTTATTTGAATTACCGCATTCACATAAGCGTTTAGACGGAATACGTTTCCAGATGACCCTGTCAGTAACGGAACTGTTTGCTATCGTTCATACAATCACTCATTATATGGCTGGTTCATTCGTTGTCGTTTCTTTGTTACACTCTCATCCTTCAGCTTGGCAGATGGCACAGAAATTCCGTAGTAGCTTACAGAAAGTCCATAGTAGCTTACAGAAAGTATATAGTAGCTAACATCAAGTTGATAGTAGCTTACAAAAGTCCATAGTAGCTTATAGAAAATTCATAGAAGTTTACAGAAAGTTCATAGTAGCTTACAGAAAGTCTATAATAGCTAACATCAAGTCTATAATAGCTAACATCAAGTCCATAGAAGTTTACAGAAAGTAAATAGTAGCTTATAAAATGTTCATAGAAGTCTACAGAAAGTCCATAGTAGCTTACATAAAGTATATAATATACATCAAGTCCATAGAGGTTTACAGAAAGTCCATAGTAGCTTACATAACGTCTATAATAGCTAACATCAAGTCCATAGAGGTTTACAGAAAGTCCCATAGTAGCTTACAGAAAGTCCATAGTCCATGGAGCTTAGTATCTTCTGTTGTGTGTTACAGAAAGTCGTGATTTCAGAGTACCGTTGTACTCTGTGCTGTGTATGTCAGTAGTTCTCAATAGCTAAGTACTGACTGTTGTATGTTACAGACAATAGCAGTGCACAGTAGCAGTTGTGTGCGATACAGAAAGTCACTAGTTGACAATTGTTGAACTTCCTGTTGTGTGTTTATGACCATCATCGTGAGACTAGTTCTGGGTCAAACCCCTCCCAGACATGCTAATACCCGGAAAGTGGGGGTCACCTCCACTCCCCGGTACTCGGTACTAATACCCTGGCCGTGGTACCGCACATCGCCCAGCCTGTCAGTCCAGTACTAGGGGCAGTAATCCAGCTTATAGTACTTATAGTTATTATAGAGACTGATTGATTAGCTGTGTGGAACACCACCGCGACGACGGAAATATGATTCTGATCAATAAATGAACGCTCACTGGTTTCAACACTTGTACGCTTCATTGAACACGACCTTATCAGTTTCTAGTTTGCCAATTACTTAAACGTTATAGGCTTATATAGCTTACATGTGTTTACAAGCGATGAGTGTCACTACCGTATTGTAGAAACACTTCGCTCGTATTTTCTAGGCGTTCTTATCAGATGAAGAACACCTGGATCTAATTGTAGCAAGAGTTCTTTCTGACAATGTGTCCTAGTCTTTATCTTTCTGACAATGTTTCACGTCCTAAGCATTTCTCAAACGTAAATTGAACATTCCGAGATCGTTAGAGGATTTTTTTTTAGTTGGGAAAGTCCATAAAGATTGCATTACGAATGAAACTAAACCCTGACATATATGCGAAATCCGAGCCGAACTAAAACATTGATGTTATGTATCCAGCCTATTGTTAATATTGAATCTATGGATGGCGGATTGCAAAGTATACGGAGCTTCTCGATGACTGATGAAAAAGGTGTATTTGACTCTATAGATAGCGGATGACAATGTGCATTAAGTGTATAACTCTAGAATATGGACAATTAATGATTTGACTTGTCCTGATGTACCGGTAAACTGACCACAGATGTGAGGAGTTTCTATAGATGCTATCTTCACTACACGACAGTAACTATTGGCATAGCAGTGCACAGTATAACTAATACAACGTTCTGGTATATATTTACGATTCAATATCGAAATATGAATGAAAGCTAGAGTAGGTAAAGTAGGTAAAGTAGGTAAAGCACAACAGATATCACTTCAGTATCATAAGTATGATTAACAGAAACAATGGAGCGATACATGAAGAATGCATATACCCATGTGCATAGTAGTGAATTACTGATGTGCATAGTAGTGAATTACTGATGTGCATAGTAGTGAATCACTGATGTATATAATGTTTCCACGACTTACTTAAAGAGCAATTGCAAGCATATACATTATTAATAAATAGTAAAAGCTACCACAGCACATGGATTGGTTCCAATGGTAAGTCTCTACATGCAGTTGGACATGGGCTATTGCTGTTCCTAGTTTAGATGGTCCTAACCTCATTAAACATACACGCACGTAGGCCTGCTATTGGGGGCAATATGGAACTGAAAACGCTATAAATGTTTAGAACCGAGCGCGCATACATAAAGAGTGCGTTACTTGATCTGGAAACTCTTCCCGTTATATCTATTTAATACTGTTACTTGGCTTCAAGTCTGACCCTACCGGTGTATATTTAGCATTGCTTTGCCTTAAAGACTGCAGCTACCAAGTATTTAGTACTGACAGTTGACTGGAGGAAGACGACGTGATCACACTGTACTGGGTGGACGGAGGTCCTCCAGCCTCTCCAGCAGGCCCTCCAGCCGCTGCACGTCAACTCCGGAGCTCGACCTCTGGCCTTCAGCAGATACACACACGATCATTGTATTACGATAGCATTAGGCGTCACGAACACTGATCTGACCACCGGACAAGCGGTCACTTTGGCAGCTAGCTGACCACTGGTTGTCGGACGTAGTGCTGCCTTCAGTACATCTCCGGCTGTGGATGGTGATGGATACGTCTACTTCATGTCAGGATCAGTTATCTCGGAGACTCCATGAACATAACGATAAAATTACAATTTAATCTAAGTAGCGTCATGATCGCTGTATAACCGAACCCGAGTACCAATATAGATGCACAACTGTACACTACAACTGTTAATACATTCCATGGAATACTGGCATCAAGTGTCGCAATTATAAGTAGGTCTACACAACCGTTTCTCTAGCAGTCTGACTGACATAGAAATCATTAACACATCTTGTGGTGCTCCACAATGGGATGACGTTGGCATGACTTCACACATGACATCACACCACACATGGCATAACACATGCCATCACACATTAACTACATTAACTACATCTGCTGGCAATTGTTCGTGGAACGGGACCCCAATAATAACTGAAAGTGGACGTTGAAGATGATCTCTGTCACAGAACGTAGAAACACCTCCACCGTGGAGTAATGATCTTATCTGGAGGTTCTCGGGTGCCCAAACCCTCGTCTTAGCATACCAGGTCCTATATCGACTGACGACATGGGATGATGGGGCAACTTTAATTAGGTAAATTGATTCGCAGGTAGCTCCGGTTACACTAATACCTGACACGGGTATCATGAGTAGAAAGTATATTGTTCTTCCAATAAGCTGTTTCTAAATCGTAGATAGCATTAGGTGGCCTCTCACAAAATTAATATGGATTTTTAGTCTATGGAATAATAATCTAATTAACCGTTATTTCCTCTTGGTTGAGTGATGATCATAGATAGGCAACAAAACGGGTATATTACTTGAAAATAAAAATCCATTATAGTTCACTGTCTACGGGCAACTTGAAGACGACATCAGCGTGATACCAGATAAAACATATTAGATTTTGCGTTAATGATACTTACTGGCTAAATAGAGTTTTTCTGATATTTTGTTATGAAGTAACCATGCGCCTACCGTCTATTCTACTACAAGGATCAAGTTAAAGAAGTATCAGGTATTCGCATAAATGGACTGATAATATTCTGCTTAGTGTATATTAATCCCGGGGAATTAAATGCTGGGAGTGTTGCTAAATGTTAATGTGTTTGTAAGGTTTGGAAATAATCATCAGCGCCAGTTTAAATTTGAAACACGAGAACATAATGTAAGTTTTGTTAATGAAACCCATTTGTCCCAATCTTTAGTGTTAATCTTTCCTCTATACTGAATACATCAAGAAGGTGGTGTCTACACTGAATACACCAAGAAGGTGGTGTCTACACTGAATACACCAAGAAGGTGGTGTATGTATGTATGTATGTATGAAGACGTTCTGTGAGATATACTAGTACTTTGTGTAATACTTTTGTCTCACAAGCTTGTAACAAGTGTGTGACAAGTGTGTGACAAGTGTGTGACGAGTGTGTGACAAGTGTGTGACAAGTGTGTAACGAGTGTGTGACAAGTATCGTATGTGACAAGTGTGTGACAAGTGTGTGACGAGTGTGTGACAAGTATGTGACGAGTGTGTGACAAGTGTGGGACGAGTGTGTGTGACGACATGGGACTTACCGGCTTGTATCAAGGCAGATAGAAGTAGAATGTCCCTCATGGTTCCTGCCTGACAGTGACGTCAGTGTCTCACACCTGGACATCCCCCCGCTGAGCTTCCAAGACTCCAGGTAATCCAGCTCAGAGTGTACATCAGTGTTCCGTCATGTCCGGCCCGCTCTCTCGCGTCCACTGGATGTCCGGTAAACTTCTGTAAGTGTTCACTTTTCCGTAAGAATAGTCCCGGCGTTGGAGAAAGTTTCGCTGACCATGAGATACCGTAGAATTCGTAGATGTTCCTGGTTACATCTTTGGCATATCGTGAAGATACTGAAAGACAAACATGTGCCCCCTTAACTCTCACACCACTAAAGCTGTGCGCTTAACACGCGCGCGTTCTACTAGTATCTATTTCCTACTCGGAATCTCTCCGTCTGTCGTAGCTCGGCCGTCGATCGATGGGCTGGGAGGCGGAGTCGCCGTAGTACTGCAGTCCAGTGAGGAAAGGATAGATAGTGGGAGGGGCGCCGGAGGGTGGGGTGAGGGGTGGAGGTTGGGGGTAGGGGTAGGGGTAGGGGTAGCAGCAGGGCATGGCATGACGGGGTTGTATGGGGAAGGGATGCTACAGGGATTTGTCCCAGGGGAAAGGAAATGTACGTGATTTATGTAATTCCCACTGGTCTCCTCACGGAGCGTCGGTGTTTTCGTACGAGACTCGGAGATTAGTTACTGTCAAGTTGCTGGTCAGTGGTCACGTGATTATTGCCTTCTATATTGCATTTTCATTGAACGATTGCATCTGTTATTGCACATATGGACATGTGTGATAAAGTAGCTCTATCTGACCGCGGAAGCTCTGACAATACGAGGGCGTTATGACAAGACGAGGGCGTTATGACAAGACGAGGACATCATAGCAAAATATTATGACAGGACGAGGACATTGTGCCAAGACGAGGACAGTATTACAGGGGCGAGGACATTCTGCTAGGACGGAGACATGCTGCTAGGACGGAGACATCAGGCAAGGATGGTGCGATAGACAAGTTGAGATTACCCGATTTCGCCTTCTTATTGTTTGAAGAGAAGCAGCACGTGGAAATCAATATGAGAATAACATCAAACAAGTCGAGCGATTCAATTAATCCCATTCCATAATCTGAAACGAACGCCGTCTGATGCTCAGCTATTGTCTACCAGAGTTGCTTCTTTATTAAACCTGAGGGCGACTGAATCGCCAAAGAAAAGACCGGAATTCTTGGACCCGATATTCAAGTAGCGGCTCTGGCCGTACGAATAGGCCGCGAATTGACGTACTTCGACGGCAAATACGGCAGTAAAAATAGAAACGAGCATTCGAATATATTACGATTAATTTAACCCGGACCGTTGATCTTTGAACGGCGTTTTTTTCTGTTGTCAATGCTACTTTCCCCTTTAAACGTGCCGCACACATTGAGACTAATACAGTATAAAAATACGTGCAGTTGTGGGTATCTTTGATACTTTCTACAACTTGATAAATCGATTCTTGTGACTATTAAACTGGAATATGTTCAAGCAGATAAACAAACACGAGCATCAGGAGAGAAAAAATGAAAATCCTTCATCGCTTGTTCTTTGTACTTGCAATACATTGCAATTTTCACGTGTAGTTAACTTTCCAAATTTCCTTCACATAAAGCGTAGTAAATGTATTTCCTATGGCAACATGCAAATGAAAAGTTTAACGCAGATTCATTAGAGAAAGCCCCGACCCTTGAAAGGAGACACTCACAATCCAATAACAACGCGATTCTCCTAGATTAATCCCGATCTAGTATTTTGATTCTGTGATAAAATGAATTTAAGAGCATTAATATTTAATCTTGAGGAAATGGAAAGTTGACACTGTGGACATTCAGTGACACGCCATGTACCGTACTCTCCGGCCGGACAAACAGCCGGAGCCGGACTAATCTAATATTAGGGACCGTTCTAAGCCTGTCCTTTGCCTAGTCACAGAGAACATGCACTTAGTGCTGGCAAGTCATCACACAAACACACACAGACACACACACACAGACACACACAGACACAAACAGACACAAACAGACACACACACACACACAGACACAGACAGACACACAGAGACACATACACACATATATACGCACACACATACTCACACACACACACGCACGCACGCACACATACACACACGCGCGCGCGCACACACACACACACACACACACACACACAAACACACACTCGCTTGCACACAATCGCATTCTGCTAAAGGTGGAGTAGAAAGTCGCCAATCAGCATCAGATGCCGGATACCATGGACACTACAAGCTGCCTTATACTTTATGGTAGGAATTATATACATGGCAGCTAGTCTGCTCTGGGCAGTACAGTATGGCGAGAGCAGCTTTGTTCAGATAGGAATTACAACATGTACAGCAGAATCCAAGCCAATAGTAAAAATGGTCGTTCGGGCCCCAAGATTACGAAACTCTTTGAGTACAATTTCATACCAAAACTTATTTTTGTATGGAGATTTGTGAACGGACCTTCGAGTTGAGCATGAGTTCGTATTTTAATATATCGAAGCCAAATGTCTGTAGAATGATTGTGGTGTGGACATTGATACTGGCCAATTGAACATCGCTGGACCACGAAACTGACAGCTACGTCCAGTATAGGATCCTTCAGTAGACGACCGTTAAAAGAAAACAGAAATCTCACTTGAAACTGGTTATATTTTAGGTGTTACTTTCTTTTATAGTGAACACAATCAAGATAGCTAAGAGTATTTATTAACTGCGCAATGAGAAATATGACCTTGTCAGGTGATCGCGAACAAAATCTAGCCACCTGTCTCGCGTAGAAATACCACAAGCTGTTCACCTACACTGAAGACGGTGATAAATGTTCTCCAACAAGTCTAGAGAAAGTAATCACGTCATCATCAGCAACATTTATAGAATTCAATGACTATTTCAAACGTCTCATCTCCTCCACCTAGCTGTACCTACATGTATCTGTACCTCTCATCTTTAGCTCAATTTCCTTCCTCCTCCTCCTCCTCCTCCTCCTCCTCCTCCTCCTCCTCCTCCCACTCCCACCACCCCCACTCCCTTATATCTTCCTCTTCCTCATGGCATCTTTCCATTCCTCTATTAATTCGCCTTTTAACTTTCTCCTTGACACTCGTGTTGCCTGTCATCGCTTCTACAGTCCTTCTCTCTCCATCTCTATCTCTCTCTCTCCTCTCTCTCTCTATCCCCTTCTCTCTCTCCCCTTCCTTCTCTCTCCCTCTCTCTCCCTCTCTCTCCCTCTCTCTCCCTCTCTCTTCCTCTCTCTCTCTCTCTCTCTCTCTCCCTCTTTCTCCCTCTCTCTCCCTCTCTCTCCCTCTCTCTTGGTCTCTCTCTCTCTCTCTCTCTCTCCCTCTTTCTCCCTCTCTCTCCCTCTCTCTCCCCCTCTCTCTCTCTCTCTTCCCTCTGATTCTCTATATATTTACCAACATCCATCTATTTACTGATCAAAC
>JAVCKZ010007681.1:8761-20534 GCA_034780755.1 Lepetodrilus elevatus | reverse complement strand
TCACACACCCACAGTTGGTAGCTGGTACTGCTGCTGTATCTCAAGACAGGGTCTCAATAACAGCTGTATTAATATAACATTCACACACCCACAGTTGGTAGCTGGTACTGCTGCTGTATCTCAAGACAGGGTCTCAATAACAGCTGTATTAATATAATATTCACACACCCACGGTTAGTAGCTGGTACTGCTGCTGCATCTCAGGAATATATGGTCATTGTTTCAGAGTTTGCCATAGGCTTGAGAATTAGGAGGTGAGATAGCTCTAATGTTGTTGCTATTATTGAGGTTATTGTTGTCAGTAATGATTGAGATGGCTATCTACTACTACTAAATAACTAGTATCTTCAAAGAGTATTCAGGTTCTCCCCACTCTCCCATCAAAGGCTTCTTAATCTGATCAGAGGAACATCAACAAATAACAAGGTGACTAGTTATGGCTTTTTGACATGTATATGATGACATAGATGACATTTAGACGGCAGTGTGATTCAGTGTCGCTACCTGCCCCAGGCTGTCCCCGATGCTGATAATTGATTTCAGCTGTGGTGGTGTTATACATGGAGAGATCAGACCTGTACTAATACTGATTTCTAGTTCTACACTGAATTGTGTACACCAGTGTCATACAAGCTTTGATTTGGTACAGTAGTAGATAGCAATAGTTGATACCATATTACGGTATACAATAGTTCAATAGTTGATATGATAGCAGGGTTCCACTTAGGTTTCAATTGTTTAGTGTCCCGGGGACACATGTTGATATACTTATCACCAATTTTTATTAATAAAGTGCGTCCAAACTTGCAATGTTTTGGGCATGGGACGCAGGATTGTGTTCGGAGAAACCCTGTGATAGAAAGTGCCATTGATGAATAGAAGATGCAATAGTTAATCAGTGATGGTTTATGCCTGGGAAGATGTTTCCACTAGATTTATTTTCTTTAATCAGGTTGGTTTGCCAACTCCTTGACACGGATTGACACTGGTAGTTTTCTGTCAGAACACTAGCAGGTTAAAGATATATCTGATTCATCACAGGTACATACTATCTAGATGGTGTTAGGGTTTTCAATAAAAGGTGATATGTTTAAGTCAAACAACTCAAATTACATGAGAAGGTATTCCAAGCATGAGAAGGAAAGCTGTTGAGACATGTTGTGAAATGTGATCTGACGTTCTCTGCAGTCAGGCTGGTATTTAGTAGTGGCAGGCTGGACACCTCAGACTGGACACCTCAGACTGGACACCTTAAGCTGACCATCTGACTACAGTCACTTATCTTTCCCTGTGTGTATCACTTTCACTTTCCCTTTGTGTATTACTTTCCCTTTCCCTGTGTCTATCACTTTCACTTTCCCTGTGTCTATCACTTTCACATTTCCTGTGTGTATCACTTTCACTTTCCCTGTGTGTATCACTTTCCCTTTCCCTGTGTGTATCACTTTCACTGTCCATGTGTGTATCACTTTCCCTTTCCCTGTACTTTCCCTGTGTGTATCACTTTCACTTTCCCTGTATCACTTTCACTTTCCCTGTGTGTATCACTTTCACTTTCCCTATGTGTATCACTTTCACATTTCCTGTGTGTATCACTTTCCTGCAGTGTAGTTGGCAGCAACACTGGCAGACAGTTCACAGGCTGGTGTGGGTGGTTGTATCACAATTGATTGACAAACTGTCTTACTTGACACCATTACCTTGATTACTGACATACCATGGACACATATTTTCATGTTTGGTTTAAAGAACTACTCTCCACATTCTACATCTGCATGTCAATGCTATGGCTGAGTGTTGGAGGAGCAAGCCCTGTGTTCTCAGACCTACCCCACCGAGACCACCCCCACATCATCTTGTCCTCGGTACTGAGCAGATGAGTGGTCTTCCCATCAGTACATCTATGCAGTGAACACAGCAACCATCTGATGACACAGCTATCTAGCCTCCAGCATACCGTAGTCAACATGACTGCAGATGTTGCAGGTCTTTGAGTGACACTGGTATGTCTACATGAAGGGAGGTCAAAGTGAACTAGGTTGCTACAGTGTTGTGGACATGCATGTTGTAGATAGTACAATAAACAATCAATCCACCTTTTTTCAAAAGGTACGAAACTTGAATGGGGAAAGGACAAAACTTAATGCTGTCATAGCACTGACAATGCTAAACTTAAAACCCATCTATATAAACCAACTCCAGAATTCTTGCAAAAAAACACCAGTATTTTCAGTTAGCAATTGAAACTTAGTTTTTTCTTTGATAAATGGAAATTGCTTATATATAGGGGAGGGAACTCAATGGTTGACTCTTGGTGCATGTCACAAAGCTCCCCAGCCCTAGGAAGTAAGAGTCTAACATTAATTATGTCAATTACTATCAATATAGAAAAATGTTAGTCGTTGCTTGGTTCCCATACTTGCGGCCGACAAGAAAGCTGGAGGCGACTGAACAAACTACTAGTACTTGCTGGCTATATACAGGACATGGCAACACACAGGACATGCATACAGGACATGCTGGCTACATACAGGACATGTAGGCAACATAGTAGGGCATGCTGGCAATGTACAGGACATGCTGGCAACATACAGGACATGCTGGCTACATACAGGACATGCTGGCAACATATACAGGACACACTGACAACATACAGGACATGCTGGCAACATATACAGGACATGCTGGCTACATACAGGACACGCTGGCAACATACAGGACATGATGGCAACATATACAGGACACACTGACAACATACAGGACATGCTGGCAACATATACAGGACACACTGACAACATACAGGACATACAGGCAACATATACAGGACACGCTGACAACATACAGGACATACAGGCAACATAGTAGGACATGCCAACATATACAGGACACACTGGCAACATACAGGACATGTGGGCAACATAGTAGGACATGCTGGCAATATACAGGACATGCTGGCAACATACAGGACTATACAGGACATTAAAGCATTGAGAACTACATGACAATATGTCATATGTCATCCTGGCTGTTGCTGGATATGTCAGCTTCTGACTTTTGTTACCTATTTCAACTTAGAAAGTATTGAAAATAAAATTACAGTTACAATAATCATGTAGATTGGAAATAGGTTTAGCTCTACCCACTAGAGTCATCAAAATAAATCCTGTGCGACTTATGGTCTGCTTTGTTGGCACACTTCTGTGTAGCTGTACAACTACTTAGTTGCCATGTCGGCAGTTTGTCTGCAAGTACAGCAATTGTGTCTATGTGTTTAGCATGATCAGAATATCTGATAAAATATCGTAAATATTTGTCCAAATACACTGAAGATGATATATTAATAATCAATATGACACTGCTTTACTGTTTCTATTTCAGTACTTTATTGAGTCTCCACCTGGTGTGTGGCTTGTTTATGTATTTATGTATCCACTTCGCTTCACGGTCTATTTGTTTCCAATCTGTGTCAGTGATGCATGGTCTCGGTGGCTTTCTGCCATGCCCTGTGTACCACCGCTGTGTCGACATGGTCATGCTCTATCTAACGTATTCTGACACCACTGTCCAGCTGGGTGAAAGATTCCCGCAGAGACGTAAAACTCCACATTCCCTCACTCACTGTCCAGGTACTACACTGCTCTATGTTCGCTGCTATCACTGTCAGATAGTGTGGTAGTACCAGGCTTTCCTTCACCCACAGACTTACAGCACACCCACCCTCAGATGTCTCGTGTTGCAGTGTATATTGTATACTGATGTGGGTACCTCTGATGTCGTACTGATGTCTGGTGTTGATGTTTCAGAAAAAGGCCATGGGTACGGAGCTGATGGAGAAGATTCTCTACCACCTGGACATCATTGAGAAGGACTACTTCGGCCTGCAGTACACCGACGTACACAATGTCAATGTAAGACAGGCTAGCGCTTGTGTAGTCCTTGTACAGATCATACTGTAAGGCAGCGTACCTCTCGTATAGCCCTTGTACGGGGTAGCTATCATACACAATGTCAGTACAACACAGGGTAGCTCTTTTATAGCCCTTGTACAGATCATACTGTAAGACAGGCTAGCGCTTGTATAGTTCTCGTCACAAATGGGTGAAAGATTCCCACAGCGACGTTGAATTCCATATTCACTCACTCACTTGTATAGCTCTTGTATACAATCACGACAGAGTAGCTCTTGTACACAATGTCAGTGCAACACATGGTAGCTCTTGTACACAATGTCAGTGCAACACAGGGTAGCTCTTGTACACAATGTCAGTGTAAAGATCCTTGTACACCAGAGGCGAATTTCGCAGCGACAAACTCATTGATTTACGTTCTGATATATAATAATGTAGCAGTATGAGCTATTGAGCATGCTTTCGAGTGTGGATTTGGTGTAATATAAATGTTCACATTATTATTGTTATGTTCATGATTACAGCACTGGCTGGATATAACAAAGCAGATCCGTAAACAAGTGAAAAGTAAGTACCGTTATTCGTAGAAAGCTGTTGCATGTTTGCTTGTGTATGTACAGCTGTGACGCTCCATAAGGAGTAGAAGATATATAGTCGTAGAATTAGTCCCTTTTACTGTGGATAGTGTTGTATACATGTAGACAGTAGTGTTTGCTGTGCACTATTTATCTCTTTGCATAATACTGTCTCTCTCTCTCTCTCTCTCTCTCTCTCTCTCTCTCTCTCTCTCTCTCTCTCTCTCTCTCTCTCGCTCAATCACTATCTTGTCTGCTTTCATCGCGCTCTCTTTCTTTCTCCACGTGTTTGTCTCTTCATGCTTTGAGGAAGTTGAAGACTATTAGATAGCTGTCATTTTCTGTGGATGACCCGGCTGATCAACATGAGGTATTGGTCTGACAATTGGCAGGACAAACATACCGGCGCTACTTAAATTAACATTGTGAATTGATGACGCACTCAAGTAAACAGAGGGCAGCATCAGTGCGATTGAAGGATGGTTAATGCTTGTACTTCCAGTTCTATACACTGAGGTACGCTGCCCAGACCAGCACATCCTAGCTACAGTGTTTATCTTGAACTAATAAATTAATTTTGTAACTTACAAGTTAGCAAATTTTCTTAAATTTATCTTAACTGTTGAAAGATCAACTGAGTTGGTTTTATTTCTACATTGTCAGTTTGTCTTGTTCTAGAATTATTCAGCCTACCGGTAGTTACTGTAAGTTATTTGTTCCGATGTTGACGTTCAAACAGCTGTTTTTGTATCCACTCCAATGATATCATTGCCGACCTAAGTGAATCGTTCAGGCGGAGCGGCTTAATCAATGATGCATAGCAATCTTGCGTGTACATTAGATATGGATTATGTCTGCTCCTAGGTGCAAGTGCTGCAGTGTATGCACCATGTGCACTGTCGTCTCTCTGTTCTATTTCTGTCTGTCTGTCTGCATCTGTCTGGTGGACGTAGTATGCATCTGTCTGTGCAAGGAATGTCAGAAGTATGTCACATCTGTCTGCCACCGTCTGTAGTTACATTACTTCCAATTGTGATTTGTCCCAGGAGCTCACAGTTTGCTGATACTTGTGTTGCTGACTTTATATATATAGAACAGCATTGATGAGACCCGTGTCGCAGTGACACTGTGGCATATGTATTGCAAGACGGTGTGGTGTTGTCGCGTGTATCTGTTGGGCATGAGGGGAGGTTTATGTGTTAGTGTTGGCCGGTTGGCGGAGGTAGAGACTGAGGTAGAGACTGAGGTGGTCCTGAGGTAGAGTACACAGTGTAAAGGTCAGGTGGTTTAGCAGCCAGCTATTGGATGCTAATAAAGCCTGTACACATGTGGGCTATCTCTGGCTACCAGGAATGTTTGTCTAGCTAGGTGGCTCTCCCTCTCTCTCCCTCTCATTCTTCCTTGTCTTAGCAAGCCTTGTTTATAAACATTACAGCCATCGCAAACTATGGTCAATATTTAGTGATAACAGTTAACAGATATTTCTTATGATTAATAATATTCAACAAATATAGAAAACAGATATTTCTTATGATTAATAATATTCAACAAATATAGAAGCCTAAGTCAATGGATGTATCACAATGGGTATCAGTTGAAACAGCCAAGATACTGAACTATGGTTATGTAAATTAGATAGAATTAATAATGTGGCATGGTCATCTTTGCATTAATCAAATGTCACTAAGGGAGGTTAGTACATTTTCTGATACAAGTATGCAATAACTATCTTTCCTTAATATATGATATGTGTTTGTATCTAATTATATTTTCTACTTACTAATTTAGAACTTGTCTTCTTTTCCTAATTATTTACACCTACTCTCTGCCATTAAGGCGACTTTCCACGTGAGAGTAAATGTCAACATTTCTGTGAGTTACAGTCGATAGAACATTTTAGCATGACTTTCAGGTTTAAGATAGTTAATAGCAAGCTGTAGTCCACGTGCAAATCGTAACCGTGCAAATTGCTGTCGGACAGTGTAAAATCACTGTCGGATAGTGAACTAGCGCATGAAAAGTCTCACATGGAGAGCTGCCTTTAGTGAGCAACCTTATGACGCATACGTCAGTTTTTACATATAGACTGCCAATGCAAATGTTAATCTCCATTGATCTATCGAATATTGAGAGATAAGGCTGTATATATGGTGCACTGTTTCTATGCTATGCTATGTGTATTTTATATTGTATTTATGTGTCTAGCTGCAATATTTAATTTTCAGCATGCTTTCTTCCTGTTGTATGATTGGTTCGTTCTGATTATTTGCACAGATCCCTATTGGCTGGAATCTGACATAGACTGCCAAGACGCCGACCAATTGGATAATGTTTCTGAGTCATGTAACTGACGTGTTTGCTGTTTGGTCTTTTGTGGTTTTCTTTCTTTGCTTCTTTTTCTTCTTTAATTCTAAATCTTGTATTCTTCATCAACACAGCTTTGAGCGTGGACTTGCTTGTCACATCTCATCAGTACTAAGTTCACTGCAGATCTGTTGTGGGTCATCTCCTGAGTAGAACAAACTCTGAATAGAACTAGAACTAGAACTGTAACTGCAGCGACGTTAAACTCCATATTCACTCACTCACTGTAACTAATGGTATTTAGTTGTTGCCTCTGGATGAAATATTCCTGTTACGATGTAAAGCATTCATTCAATCAATCTTATGGAATTTACAATGTATTATCACTTTCACTTAGTTTGTGAAATATTATAAAAATAAGCTAAGCTATAGGATTTGTGAACAATACTCCAAGTGTTTTGAAACATCATATTATACCGATAATCTATTTTTGGTAGATATTTGAATAAATTCAATGTTTTTTTCACGCTGTTTCATGGATTTTCATTCAAAAGATAGATCACATCTTCTTGAAACATACTGTCTTAACATATTTCCTTAGCTGCTGAATAACATTGTTAGCGACTGAAGTAACATCAAAGAACATAAACAGGGGAGACTACTCTCAACAGCTGTACTTTGCAATATTAATGCAAGCACATAGAAACGTGCACTTGTATTAATAATCGTGGGTATATCATATATTATTGGATATTAGTATATTCATGTTCTAAGTAAATTTTTTCCTGCACACAACAATACAGCTTGTAAGTAACCTGCCACTAGGCTGTTAGTACGTATGTACTCACTGGGGGTCTGTGTTGAAGACTTGTCCATCAATGGGGCCATAGTACAGATAATGGGTGAACATCCAGCCTGGTCACTAAAACCTAGTCACCTAGCCTGGTCACCTAGCCTGGTCACCTAGCTAACCTATGGACCAGTAACACTAACAGCACCTGTGTAATTATTCGATCTGAACAACACCACAGGCTCAAATTGGATCACTTAAATATTAACCAGCAGTTCCTGGCTGTTTTCATTGCTCCAGGAAAGATATAGGTTCAATGTAACGTGGGTTTTCAACAGTTGCTGCAGGCTTCTCCCTACCACAAGCAGGGTATTGAACTAAGTGTGTATATGCTGATGTCCATTCCAAAATTGTTAGATCTGAGTCTGACCTGCATTTCCTGTTATCTGGAGTTATCCTAGAACCAACACACAAGTAAATAGGGTAAAGCATCATGAATTTTAACTTTCTAATATATTTATCAGGGTTTCTCCGAACGCGCAATCCTGCATCCCATACGCAAAAATTGCAAGTTTGGACGCACTTTATTAATAAAAATTGTTGATAAGTATATCAACATGCGTCCCCGGGACTTCTAAATAATTGAAACCTAAGTGGAACCCTGATACATTCATGTGAATGAGGATTGGTCATCAACCCAGTAGCTTATTCAGGGACAAGAATTGGAAATTGTGTTTTCCGATGAAGCAGCCAGGATTTACCCTGGAATCTCAAAATCTGCAGATCTGTGGAAGATTTCCCATCACTGCCTATTAGAATAGCTGTCCATTACCAGACCAGAAGATGACAATGAAGAAGTTATGAATGGATCAAGAAGAAGACGACCACGGCGTCTCCTAGTGTGATTCGTTATGCTCTCCATTGGAGGACAATGATGAGGTAGAGGCATTTACACTAGGCTTGTGACTAGCTATGCTAGCTCAGAGTTCAAGCCTTGTATTTACACTAGGCTTGTAACTAGCTATGCTAGCCCACACTGAGCAGCTCCTTGTGATAATGTCCCCTGTGATGTGATAATGTGATGCTGATTACCTGAAGATGGCGATGAGGAGGTTGAGGAGGAGGATGTTGCCCACACAGAGGTACGCCGCCAGGAGGATGGGAACCATCCAGTTGGAAGTCCGACACGTGTTGTTGAAGTCCGTCACCGTCGTTGTGTTCGCCAACGTCTCCAGACACGCAGTGTCAGCTGTAACAACATTCAGTGAGTAAGTGAGTAAACATGGAGTTAAACGCCGCTGCGGGAAACAACATTCAAAACATCTTTAACCCTCTCCCTGTTGGATTAGACAGTCACTGCTCTTTAGGGTATCTCCAGTTGCCTTCGGCAAGGAATCTATGTTGACACCACTGACACGAATGATGGCATGATTATATAGTACTGTAGTTTATGTCAGGATGGTCTGCTTTTTGTAGGAGGAAAACTAGAAAAACTAGGCACCACAACTTAAAGTCTTAATCTACAAATGTAGCAATAAGAACACATTTAGATTTGTATTATGACAAAATCCTTGCAAATCAACAGGAAAAGGTTACAATCTAAAATCTGTGATTAGTTGCGTACTCTCAATCTCCTCCAGGAAGATCTCTCCGTACAGCTGCCAGTAGGGGTAATAGAGGATGTCTTTGATGATGAGGTAGCTGCTGACACGCTGGGGGTACAGCAGACCCTGGCTCGCCACTCCGTACGCCAGTAGGAACACGAACAGCACCATCACGAACATCGCCAGTTCCTCAAACTGTAACACAGACCTCATCGTGTACTCCCCGGGGAGTCCAGACAGACCTACTGTGCAGTGATATTATACATGCTGTTATGATTCGTGATTGTCGTAATATTTAATTACATATTCCACATAATTTCTTCAATAAATAATTAACACCAAAGATGCAACGTAGCATGATACGATGATGTTACACATGATACGATGATGTTACACAATTCAATGATGATAATGCAGCATGATATAATGATGACGATGCAACACAATGATGATAATGATGCAACACAATGATGATGATAATGATGCAACACAATGATGATAACGATGATGCAACACAATGATGACGATGATGCAACACAAGGATGAAACACAATGATGACAATGATGATGCACCACAATGATGATGACGATGATGCAACACAATGATGACGATGATGCAACACAATGATGATGCTGATACATGATGACGTACCATCCTGCTAATCATGATGAGTTTGGGCCCCAGTTTGCTGTGCGCGGTGTAGAAGCGGAGGATGCGCAGGAAGAAGATGATGACGTTGAAGCAGTAGATCATCTTGGCGGCCAGAAAGAACTGGGGAAACCAGCGCAGGCCGAACGCGATGAACACCAGGACGAGGTTGCTCGTGTCGATGATGTTGGGCAGTCGGAACCAGTCCCGGATCTTACTTTTCATCGTCGGGATCGGGAACGACAGGAACTGAAAGGTCAAGGTCACAAAATAAACTGCAGGGCGAAGTACCGACAAATAAATAGATAGAGTGTAGTGAAGTGACATTAAGTAATATATCATAAATGCTTATAGATTATGTAGCAAGTATCCAGATTGTTGGTTTTTGATTGATTGAATTTGTGATTTACGTCACCAACATGCTGGGTATATGTTTGATCCCACTATCTGTCACAGGTTTGCTCCTACTCTGGCACAGGTTTGCTCATACTTACTGTGTGGATCTCGCCGGTCAGGAAGGACAGGATCCAGATGATACAGATCCACTCCACCACGCTGGGCACAGGCTTGAAGTCCACCAGTACGAAGAAGGAAAACAGCGACAGGAACACGATGTAGTCCAGCTGTGGAATAACAACCATATCAACCATTACATGATATAGCATATCACGGAGTGAAGTATATAGCATATCACGGAGTGAAGTATACACCATATCATCCTGTAGAAATATACATCATATCAGTGTTACAGATTCTAAATGTAATAAAAATGATTGTAACAAATATTAACAAGTCCTCACTGTGTAACATCCAAATTTGGTCATAGGAGCGGTGTAGAACGTGAGGATCTTCTGTAGCTTGGTCAGTGTGCGCTCGCCGAGATTGGCCACCTCCACAAAGTAGATGAGAGGCGGACACAGAATTCCCATCAGAACCTGCGGAATGAGGGGAGATAATCCAGAATAGGTAAAGTTGAAAGAGTGAGTGAGTGAATATGGAGTTTAACTGCACTGCGGGAATCTTTCACCCATTTGCGACAAAAGTTGAAAGAGTAGCATGAACATTGAAACCTACGGATAATTGGGTGTTCAACACATAATGATCAATGTCTTGAGGAAGTATGAAGGGAGATAACTCACATATTTCCAACTGGACAGGATTCCGTGTTTCCATGTGGTGTTGATGGAGTTCTGACAGGATATGGACGATAGGAACGCCTGAAACACAGAATGAGACATGTGCTCCTTGTTTTGAATCATGATCACCTTTTCACACATATGTTCCACGGTGGTGAAATCTATTCTCAAGACTCAAAAGCCGGAAACCAGACCCGGACTTACAGACTCTTCTCCGGCAATTTGATTGGATCCAAATTTGAATAAAGCCAATCAAATTGATGGGAATTGGGTCCGAAACAGACAGACAGACAGACCGACAGACAGGCGGACATACAGACAGACAGACAGACAGACAGACTCACCTCATCCTTGGCGGCAGAGGCCATCTGCAGACAGGACATCTTGTTCCACATGAGTGACTTCCGTTCCACCAGCATCATGGCTTTCTCCGGGTCCACAGAGTTACACTCGTCCAGGACACGGATAGCCAGCTTCTCAAACAAGCTGTCAGACACAGAACATCAGGTGGAAGTCAAGCAGGATCCCCTGTGCTGGGGCTAATACACTGAATGAACGTGTAACAACGGGGAAATGCTCTCTACCAGTCTGAACTCTAGGAATAATATACCAGGAAATGCCAGTGTTTCAGCACCTAAATGGTCTTCCCTCTCTAAAATTGTTAAATATTGCTATTCAATTTGTTAAACATGGTCAATCAATTGTTAAATAGTGCCAATTAATTGTTAAATATCGTCAATCTTCTTGAAATATTAAAATTAAAATGGTCCAGATGTAATTGGTCTTAGGATAGTCAGGATAGTCCGA
>JAVCKZ010007570.1:0-20535 GCA_034780755.1 Lepetodrilus elevatus | reverse complement strand
ACAAATGCATTTATTTTCAGGTAAAACCGTGCTAGACGACCATATCGGCCAACCAACTGTGATATTATGCCTTTAATAATAAGACATTCCTCCTTATGTATATTTTATACTAATATATAATTCACTTTCGTTGAGCTCGATCCGACCAGTGCCCGATTTCTTTGGTACTGGTTACACACAAGGTCACTAACATAACTTAATCCAAGTGTCAGCAATTTGCATTTCTCTAAGGAAAAGAAAAGGTTCCAATTGTTAACTCAAAACTGCAACTGGATATTGTTTGGAGAAATCAGGGCCAAACAAGCGTCCCTGCACTGCTACGTACATGGTAATGTTAATAAACTACGGTATTCACAATCACGGATCTTTCAGCCATAGCCTAGTAACTGGTAGTTTTTCCAAGCTCGATCGAATCAGGTTCCAAATGAATGTTCTTTCTCTGATAAATCATGCATATATAGATATGAAAACTGCCTGGTAATTTTAGTAAACTATTCAAGAATTTTTTAATTCTACAACAAATCATGCGTACAACTAAACAAAGTTCGTTTATTCCCACATTACTACCTATGGTGGTACCGGAAAATACAATAACGCAAACCGATATAGAACGTGCTGAATATGGAATACTTAACATATATTATCATCCATGTATAAAAGTGACATTTTTAAACATTCTTCATAGCAGAATGTACACTAGAAATTATAATTTTAGACAGATTTTTAAGTTACTTTACCTTTTTAAATAAAATGAGACAAATGGCTGGTTAATGTCATACTGTCATACTGTCATACTCACCATCCAATGATGTCACTACCGCTATATAGCGTTGCGTAGCGTACTTTTATACACGTATACAAGTACTATTTCAAGATAAAAGTATTCTTTCACAACCTCACAGTGTTTGCGCATGAAAAACTCGGGCTTTCATTAAGCTTTAAGATAGTTGGGATAACTCATAAGAGAAGTACTGTACGTCGGTGTATACATATAAGCAACACTATCATTATCTACCGATAAAGTACTCTTGCTCGTCCTCTAAACTATAACTATAGTGTATGTTTTATGCATGTATTTCCGACTCAGGATATCGTTTCTCGAAGCTCTCATATAACTACGACGAGACCATATATCGTAGCGATCGCCAATAATACGAGAGCGCTATATGGTCTGATATAGTGAATATGAGAGCTTCGAGAAACGATATCCAGGCCCCGATTTCTCGAAACAAACTTGAGTTTGAGATTACGCTGAGCTGAAATTTCTCCCATTAACTCTGTGTTGTAACTCGAGTCTGGGTTTGAGTTTTCTTTCTCTCATGAAGTGGAGTAAGCTCATACGTTCATTTGTGCATTGAGTAGGCTCCAATAGACGTATTGCGCCGTAACATGTGGCAAGGCCACCAATAGTGTGCTTATTTTCACCTAGTTCCAAAATTAAGGGTTTGCTTGAATTTTAATGGAAATATCATAATAAAAGAAATATAATTGCTAATAAAAATGTTAGCAATAGGGAGAAAATAATTAATTAAAAGATACTAGTGGCCTAATAACAATCTCATCCAAAGAAAATTGTATCTGTGATAATGTATAGATTCGTGATACCCATTTATCATGTTTACATACATAGTTCTATTCCCACACCCCCTATTATTAACGCATATTGCCATCTATTCTATTTGTTGTTTATGAAGTGGAATAAAGTATTACATTGTATACCTTGTCTTGTTTATACATATTGACTTCAACGTCAATCACACTTCCATGGTATCGATTATAATATGGTTTGTATCTATATTGTTGTTATCGATATCGGCATTTCCTGCATTATTCCATTAACATACGATATAAATACCGATGATTTGCATGCAGTTGTTGAAAATACGTTTACATTTAACCATGGCACACAAGACTACTTTACACTACGGAATCGTACTTTACGATATTCACGACCAAGGTATCGTTTTACGAAGCTCAATTATCAACTACGAGACCATAACGATATTGTATGTTTACGAAGCTCAATTATCAACTACGAGACCATAACGATATCGTAAGTTTACGAAGCTCAATTATCAACTACGAGACCATAAGATATCCATGTATGAGATCACTTCGAGAGCGCTATGGTCTGGTAGTAGATAAGAGAGCTTTGTAAAACGCTGCTCTGGTAATCGCAAGGTTTCAGGAGACAAGTTTAGGATCATGGCACTTCCGTTTCTTGACCTCGATCTGGATCTCATTGAAGAGCATTCCAAAGAGAGGCCACTAATGCCACGTTCATCTAGGCCACTAATGCCACGTTCATCTAGGCCACTAATGCCACGTTCATCTAGGCCACTAATGCCATGTTCATCTAGGCCACTAATGCCACGTTCATCTAGATTGAAGTGAAGCAGGCTTTTCCCGTTTGCATTTTCTGACTGGATGTTTCATTTTATCTGTTTTCATTCCCGAGAACGATGTTATGGTTATTGTTTTCTTTCATTCATAGGAGTGTAAGTACCAGCAAGTGCTCACAGGTTTAATGCAACATTCAGCGCTATGACTGTTGCTGGTTTCCTCCTGCCCTAAACCGACAAGCCGTAATGATATTGGTGAAAGAATCTTGAAAGCCGTTCTAGACACCCAATTTATATAATATATAAGATATGTCAGGGATTTGTTGGTCCTTGTTACA
Organism: Lepetodrilus elevatus; assembly: GCA_034780755.1. Classification (NCBI taxonomy): domain Eukaryota; kingdom Metazoa; phylum Mollusca; class Gastropoda; order Lepetellida; family Lepetodrilidae; genus Lepetodrilus; species Lepetodrilus elevatus. The sequence continues at coordinate 17,855 of JAVCKZ010007570.1, read as the reverse complement.
GTATAGAAGTTTACTGTTAATATATTTATGAATGTGTAATATGATCCATTAAATATATGTGAACTAAAATGTACCATGTTGGATGCAGTTGGCTTGTCCCTTGAGCTGTATTTTTCAGAAAGTCAAAATATTGATGTTGTACTGATATGAATACACGCAAGTGTTGGCATACTTTATAGTTAATCATAGTAAAACAAATCAGCATTTAGAGCAAAACTGATACCTTTACTGAGCATCCAAGAGTTCCAGTAAAACTCAACCCCTATACCTGATACAGATGGAAGCTATGCTGATTACTGTACACTGAGAACCCAACCCCTATACCTGATACAGATGAAAGCTATGCTGATTACTGTACACTAAGAACCCAACCCCTATACCTGATACAGATGGAAGCTATGCTGATTACTGTACACTAAGTGTTGAATCCACGTTGAATTACAATGTTCACATAACGGATCTGAGATTACGATTCTTTTTTAGTACAAACTCATGCTCAACTCAAGGTTTTGTTCACAAATCCCCATAAAACATTTTTAATTTGAGCATGAAATGTACTCAAAAGGTTTAATAATCTCAGGGCTTGGCTTTGATTTGGAAGTGGACTCCTCATTTTCCAGTGTAATATCATCACTACTACTAGTACTACCATTCTTTACATCTTTCCATTCTGACCATTTAGTTGGTAGTCCAGAAGAAGCTTCACCGTTCTTATATCATCTTTGTGTCAAGTGTGTCCAGCTGTAATGGTAAGTTTTAACTGTAATAATTGTAATTTATCATAACTTCTTTATATAAAGCATATATCCTAACTTCTTGTAATAAAGCCATATATCCTAACTTCTTTATATAAAGCATTCTACATATATCCTAACTTCTTGTAATAAAGCCATATATCCTAACTTCTTTATATAAAGCATATATCCTAACTTCTTTATATAAAGCATATATCCTAACTTCTTTATATAAAGCCATATATCCTAACTTCTTGTAATAAAGCCATATATCGTGTCGCTGAATCTGTTTCAAGCGAGCGACTAAACAATGGATCTCGCTTCCACACAGAACTGCATTCCCCTACTTAGTCTACCAGCACACTGTGAACACTTGTATTACACCATACCCCATTCTCATCTTTGTGTTCATCATTACTAGTATCTCATCTTTGTGTTCATCATTACTAGTATCTCATCTTTGTGTTCATCATTACTAGTATCTCATATTTGTGTTCATCATTACTAGTATCTCATCTTTGTGTTCATCATTACTAGTATCTCATTCTTGTGCTACAGCAGCATCTGTTTCTCAATGTATTCATCGTCGCAAATGTTGGGAAGATTCCAGCAGCAACGTAAAACTCCATATTCACTCACTCAGTCAGTGTATTCCAACTTGCATGGGATTTCTTGACACATACACACAACATCAAGATGGATTCATGGTTAAGAGTAACTTTATTTGTTAACTATTACAGTAACAATAAATGTAAATATCGAGTGAGGCAGCAAAATGCACATTTATCATAGTAATAACAATATTAAAAACTACAATGTTAGCTCATCTAAGAGTAGTACAACTAAGCCGCTAAATAACTAAGAGTGACATTCAATATTTAATTTCATCGAATGAGGGGTGTGACAAGGATGTCTTCTGACCCCCATCTTTTCCCCTGTTGACGTCTGCTACAGCTGCCCGTGTAGACCCTGAAGTAATTACATGAGGTAGACTCCGAAATAGTTTTATTCCACACGCCAGCCAGCTGTACAGTGCAACAGTCGTATCTCTCGTAAAACTGCTCGCTCTCAAGACGCATACAGAAGTATACAGTATATATATAAGGGCATAAACACATACGTTAATGATGAGCACATAGCAATACTGAGTACTGAGGAGACTATACAGCACAACGGCCAAGATGGTTCAGCACCACTTGATGTATTCATATTGCCATGTACATCAATCAAGTCGGCAAAGACCCCTCAATCATACAGTATTACTAATATCAAAATATTACAGTTGCTTGTGATTATTGTTTTTATTATGTTTTTTTCTTTTCCAAAACATATTTTTGTTTAAATTTATCCAGAAAATGGTGTAATATAATTAAGTCCAATGAATAAATCAATTCAGTCCAATGAATAAATCATCAGTTAATTCAAAGAATAGCTTTACAATGCTATTCTTTCGTGTCATTTTCCAAATTAGTCGCAACTGCAACATTTTGATGTGCTACTAATGAGGCACAAACAAACTACATCATGATGTATAAGTTGATTAAATTGCCACAACACATTCTAAACTATAGAAATAAACAGTACCCCTCTTGTTGCCACTGACTTTAACTTCTGTACCATCCCTGAATTATTTATAATAAATATAAAATTAAAGTCAGTGGCACCCAAGACAAAGGATACTTTTACCAATGGCACTTGAATTTTTCGGTCGAACAAACGTAAATGTAAATGAACTATACAAGTTCCTAGTCATTCTATTCTTCAAGAGAGAAAGAACAAATGCAATTTGTAGCAAATCAGCTCAATGATAAATACCAACAACGACGTATAAATGAAGAAAGGATGAATTGCTGCATAAGCTGCCTGACATCTATGGCACCCGTTTTGTAATTCGTCAAATAATAGACTCGAGATCAGGGCAGTTGTCTCCTCCGTTCCCCTCGGTGCTCACCAAGAGGTGCTACAGCAGCACCAGTAGAACCAACAAGAGTAATTAATTAACCATTTAAACTTTCACAATAGTGTTCACCATTAAGCTTTAAAATAGAAAATGGAACAGCATGTAGTTTTTCAAATTATCATATACCGGTATACACACGCAAACAACCATATATAGAAATAATGAGTGTGAGAATGACTTGGTAGGTACTGAGGTGTTGGTGTTAGCTCTGCCTGCAGCAGACAGACAAATAAGCAGACAAGTGCCCTGGACGTGACAGAAACCACTCTACAACATGACAACAGGATCCAGAACAAGCAGTTCTCAGCATCAGAATGAAACGCATTATGTCTCAATTTTCTGGCAGCAGATGCCATTAGTAATTGACTTGCTTTGAAACTCAGTAACCTGTTCCAATTGGGCAGAGAGAATTAATGGTCCTTGGTGTTATTTTGTCAATCCATCTGTTCTGATGCTGAGAAGTTTGTTGTCAAGATCAACCTGAAGTCGAAAGCAAGACTGCTTGGAGGCATCTTCCACCAGCCACGATGAGCACATGGAGAACAAGACAACAAACAGTCACGCGACCAACCTTTGATGTTCGATGTTTCATTGGGTACAGAGAGGTGTTACAGTGAACGTGAATGAAGAAGCCAGAGATCCTGACCACAGAAATGCTATGGTTTGAAGACCTTCAAACAAGAACTTTCGATAATTGGTCAGTCGATCCTTTTCTGTTTCAATTCCAATAACCAGAAACACGGCAAGCACATTAAAAGGCAATCAAAAGGCAATCCCCCACCATTTTGCTTAAAATGCCTGTTCTCATTCTGGATAAACTTCCAGTTCCGAAGATGAAGTTATTTCAAGGTCCTCTCGTATAATGTTTTTGCCATTAAGGCTCTCCTGAGTTATCGCATTTGAACATACACGTACACCGAAAAGAAATCCAATTAAGATAGGAATGCCTCGACTTCCATTTCTCAGACAGCAAATCAAAATTGGACTGAATGATTAAAGTCTTCTTCACAACAGCATGAAATTTCATTTGACAAAATGTCAAAAACTGCTTTTAGATTCCAGAATGAGTTTTGTCATGAAACAGGAAGTTTCCGGACTTTGAACATCAGTTGGAGAAAACAGTATTAGTAGTACGGTAGTACTACACCTTTGGATGTGTATTCTGTACATTTTTAAGGTTGAAAATATTTAACGAAGAACATGAAAACAGTAGGGGTATGTGTGTTAAAGTCCAAAAGAAATGTTGAAAATACATCAATCTCCAAACACCTCACAACGTTCTGAGCAGTGTTGTGCGATATCATGGTAGGCAAGAACTCTGTAAGACATGCAAACAGCAACTAATGACTACTTCATTTTTCCTCTCCAACACTTGGCATATATACTCAATATACAATTGCAGCGTCAACTCCCAAACACCCATAAAATCCAAATGGATTCATCCTCATTAGTGCATAGTACTAGCAATATGGGAGAGTCCACTTCACAGTGTTGGGCAAGTCAATACTGTACAAGTTATATATATTTATACTGTGCACAGACCGAGTCATGCTTGTGCTGCTACACATAATGCTTTCATGTTATGAATTCAAAGAAAACTGTTAACATAAAAACATAAAATTGTCCTCAAACCACGTTACCTTCAAAATATCGTAACCCTCACCGGTCAAAACGAATAAAACTACTGGTTCGTAGTATATATTTGGGGAATAGTTTCAAAACAGTAAATTTGGACATAACCAAATGATTTCTCACCGGGGACAAAAATGATTATGTCATTGTCTTCATCAAAATAAAAAAAAAGAATAAAAAAAATAAATGAACATGTATTTTGCGTGGTCTAATTGTCTTTCCATTCTGCTGACATCACGATAATACGAAACCTTGAGCACTATGGAGATACCAACTTGCTATTGACATCGAAGCAAAGCTAGATTGCACGGGTATAAACTTCAGTATCGGAAGTAAAAAAGCATATATATATAGAATATATAGTATAACATGTCTAACATAGCAAAGCACTACTAAGCAAGCAACACAATGAAAACATTCATGATAAACACATTCTGTCCATCCATTAGATCCATTTACTGCAAATCTATACAAAAAAACAAAATCAACTTTATGTTATCAATATTTTTTCTGAACGCCACACGCTGTTCAGATGATATCGTTAAAAGATCTTTTAATTATTTAGAGTCTGTGTTCTAGACTTCATAGGATTTCGTCTTGTAAATATCAAATATTATAATACTCGTATCTAAAAGTAATGTTTCGCCATTTGAATTTCCCTCAAGAGACCTATCACCAGTATAGCATTATATAATACTACATACCGTAATCCTTCGCTCATATCAAACTTGTTGTTTTTTAATTTCATGCCATTCTGTCAGCCATTTAGCAGGTTCGCCCTAATGTTATTTTCTTCTGCTGAATTAAGTTGTGCACATTTCCTTTATTAATTTCTCATTTGATATTTTTTTGTAAAAGTTCATATTTTTATGCTCGACATCTAAAGAGACATGGTACTACTGTACTTTCAAAAACTCATCTCAATCCAAAGGAAATATGGCACAAGTTTCATTCCCCAGAAGAAAGCATTCATTCTTCCATCCAACCATTCATCAATCAACATTCAAAGAATATGGTGATCAAATAAAAATCATGAAAAGTAATTGTATTGTTTTGATCTTTAAAATTGCAAGGGGAAAAACCAGCAATAATAATCAATGGAAACCAAAAGAAAATATCATCAAACTTGAAACTTTCATTAAAACAAAACATCTGAAATCATTTTATATTACCGAGATAGTTTGCCAAACTTGTCAACATATAAATTTAGAAAAGAAAGTTTAGATACCGAAAGTATGGTACATGCTTTTCTTAGCTACGATCTTTACTGATAAAAGGTATAACCGAAAAGAGGACATAAAAACAAATAGAAAACAGCACCCATGTTAAATATGGCATTTAAAGAGCGGGGAAAACATTAGAAGAAGTAACAAATTCAAATAACTAGTGGAATAAAGACCAAAAATAAAGAAGCAACTTTCATTCACCGGTTTTCATTCACAATAGCTTTGGCTAGTGGTTCTGTCATTGCTGTGTACTCATCAATTAGACAGCGCTCATTCTCACTGTTATTCTTAAAGTGTTCTAGGAACAGCTGTGCAGACTGGGGAAGAAGAAGACGATGATAATGATGATGACGATGATGACAATAATGATGATGGCGACTATAATGATGGGTGGTTACGAAATGCGTAATGGTGGATGAAATCACAATTTATTCCTTAACAGCAGAAAGCTTGTGCTGTTATTAATCACATTCATTTATTATTTGACTTTCTCCTTGCTGATGGCAGCAGGATATGCCCTATATAGCAGTGTTCATGCTTTACGTAATCTACAGTCCAATATCCAAAGATGAGTGAATCATTTTGGATTGAAAATACTTTTCGAAAATGTGTGCAAACTTGTATTTAATATTTTTTATTGTTAAATATCATCAGTGATATATGACGAATAAACTTCCACAAGTTATGGTTTTAATATTTTGTATTTTTAATGCAAAAATTAATAATCATACAATACTTTCACTACCGTATTTCTTATTCTCCTGGCCAAATATCTATAATTTAACAATTTTACAAGAGAAAAAAATCAGTCATGGATATGAAGGAAAATATATGTGTGGGGACAAAAATATATCTATCAACAGAACAAGCCTTTGCGATAGATAGCACTAATTGATGCAGTAAGGTTGATACATTGACACTACAGTAGACGTCACAACAAATATCTATGAAGTATATGATTGGCTTGACAAGCAATGAAGCAAGATTAGTATGATTAAAGACCAGTAGCTGTACACATGCATATGCTTCTCTAAATATCACATTATATATATTTGAAATCACACCTGACTTCTGTGATACAAACATGGCTACCTCCTCATCCTCCCATGGAGTTATCCCTCTTCCATGGAAGTTATCTCCCTTCAATTTTATCATTATCTTTTTTTTGTTGCAATGAACTCATGCCTTCTTTCTTTCCATTCTCTCTTTGTTTTGCAGAGAAAACAATAAAGAAAATAGTAATATGGCAATTTAAAAGCGATAATATATTCACAAGTTTAGCCTTCTAAGAAGCATTCACCGATACATATTCACCTGTCTATTCGAACACATGCTATACACAATTTGAACATCAACATTATAATAATGATAATAAGTGTGAGGTAACATACAAAGAACACCCATAATACAGAACACATAGTAACATGTACAAGAGAGGTATTTCTATATAGTTATATATGTCAAAATCAGTCCTGATTTTTGATATCCTGAGATTGCAACGCAATGGGCCACATTTGATTTCAGTCGATACCTGGTTAACATACGAGAGAGACATGGACTGCAGACCTCATCACTACCGATCTTCCAACTTTGAATGCACGTTATATTTTTTTTACAATTTTTGTTTTTATTTTATTAACTCGAGCAGACAGAAAACCGTGACCAAATGTGGACATTTGTTGTTGTATAATATGACCCAACAGGTCACAGATGAAGCAGTCCTCATGTTCATATAATCAATGAACGCGCGAAGTCTGCTCAAGATTACGATCAACGATAAACTTGACGTGCCACCTGTTGCAGCGGAGTAGTGCGGTTGACAAGACCTGCATCCAACAAACCAATGTACACATATTTTCTATACCATTTGCAATGAACAATAAAAAGTCCCATCATAGAAGAATAACACTTAAGTGTGACACTAGAAGCCTACGACACATCGACTAAAACACACGAAACATGGCATCAACAACAGAAACAGACCTAAGTCTTTGGTATACATGGAGCGTAGACCCTAAGATCGCTCAAATGCATAAAGAGTTACAACTGCACACGAGAATTCATAAATGGACTTACATCTGGTTAATGGCTTATGCTCTGTACACAATATGGCACTTCTTTTTTTGTTCCTATGACAGAATAGCACTTGGACATCCAACACTGATGCTCAAAATTAAATTTGGCTAAAAAAGAAATCTAAAAAATAACATGGTTGACATTCTTCTATCACTAACCTATTGACAAACACCACATGATTTACTTAACAATAGTCATTGATCGTCAATATCAATCCACATATTTCTCCCCAAATAGGGCTATTTGCATCATCATGTGTTATTGAGCAACATAGCACAAAGATCATTTAGTCATGGCTGTACAACGTACATAACATGTCAAGAATATTTCATGAATGAAAAAAAAAATTCAACATGCAAATGAAAGTGCAGCAGCATTTTTTAAAACATTGTTTGTTTGTTAGAAAGTTAACTATAGAAGATAATATGGCATATGATACAGCATTAGCTCAGATGTATAGAATATGTTTTAATAATACACACACTTTCCAAATAGTATGATCATCATTACTTGTTTAGCAGTCACGAATGGGTGATAAATTCCCACTGTGACAAAATAACACTATTTCTATTCAAAACCTTTTTTTAAATTAAAAATAATGTTGATTTTGAAGAAATTCAAGGTTAAATTTAAATTTAATTGTATTTTCAATGGAATCAACACGAAAAATTTAAATACATGGAAAAGTGCATGAATTATCAAAATTATTATTATTATATAATTATTATCAAGACATATTAAATGCAAATATTCACAAAGCACCTCCAATATTCACTAATAAGGAAAGCACACAAAAACAAAGCAACACACGTAATTCATGAAAATACAATACATCATGAGCGATAACTAAAACTATATAAGTATGGAAGCAAACATATTATAGAATTAGAGAAAAATACCTGAAATGTTTATTTTAATATTTTACTGAGGTAGGTGACATGTCTTTCTTCTTGTTAAGTGAAGAAAGGCTAAAGATATGTACAGAGACCAATAGAGCTATACTGCGAGAAACTGAACACGTTTGACATCAGTGTTTCTATGAGATCAGTGATAGTCAACTTGCAGGGGGAAAAGTTTAATAATAAATATCAATGGTTTTCAATAGCATGTCCATGTGCATTCAGAACTCACCATTTTTCTTAACTTATCTAACAGTGATCAAGAATGAACAATACCACTCAAATAAATACTTCATTGAAAAATGTGCAGAGGTAACAGATATTTAAAATTTATATAATCAATAATAAAAATAAATCTACATAGTTGAACAATTCAAATAATTATGTTGAACAGAATTGGGCAGCCTGATTACTATGTGAATACAGCCAACTAAATGTCACAATACGAGGTGTTTGCTAATCTTCAATCATTGTGTATCCAAAGTTGCATTATTTTCTGTTGCAGGGAAATTTATTGTAGTATCTACTATCCATAATCTTCAAACAGATATTAATCCAAATCTTTAACAGATTATTTTGCGAATATGTTTTTGTTTTGTTTTAAAGGGCCACATCTTTTCTCACAGATGTACAGTAAAAATAATATTACAATCGCCACCAGTATATTATCAATAATTTGTATGCAAATAATCAGACTATGCATTTGTCCTAGATTCTAGGCATTCTGAGGTAGAGGTAAAGGGAAGAATGAACAACTAAAAAAATCAACTTGCTAATAAAATATTTCCATAATACAGTGAACAACTTCATATTGTAAACACAAACTGCATGGTGTAAACAGCAAGAAAAATCCTGAGCAATATCTAACATTATGTTTGTCTATTACCATCATGACCCAATTATTATTTTTTTTTTTAAATTGAATACAAAATTCAAAAGTCCCTCTTTGAGATGACACCCATTTTTCTAAAGGATTAATTAACCCTTCCTCCATGCAACTAGTGCTGCCCTACAGAAGTGGACATGACTTGAAATGTGAAATATTAGTATATCTGTTGATGTGAAAATCTGAATACTAGAATCATGTGAAACAGTGTATCATTGAAACGATTGAATACAGATGTATATATATATATATATAATATAAATCGTCAAGAAATCTGATACTGGCAGCTACTACCACATATAAGTGAAATGGTATCATTTGGAGATTAGTTGGTGTTGTAAATGGTATTTATAGAAATTATGGCTGGTATTCCAATACACAGTGATGGTGATGGAACATTGTATGGGTATTCTGAGCTTGCTGAATATATGTGATAAACACTAGGAGAAGCCCTTCATTATTACCTGCTTTATAGTTTTAATATATTTAATATTTAATAATCAAGAAAGATTTTTAAATGTTCAAAAGGTAAACACAGAATTCTAACATGGATCGGTAATAGGTATATCAAATGAAAAGGTTTTGTTATTATTTATTTATTACACAATTAATATTTAGTTATTGATAATTGAATCAATTAAAGTTTTTAGTTATTTGCATAAAACTTCTAAAACAAAGTATACATGATCATTAAAATTTACAAATAGTAGACAAGATAAAAATAATCCTAGCATTTTCTCCTAGTGTATGTACCCGCTGATTTTAATAACCCGTATTTGGTGTATATATAATTCATGATGAGCTATACATGTATTATATATTTGAATGGCTTGAGGTAATTTTTCAATAGATCAAGTGCAATCACATTATCCTTCAGAGATTTCATAGGGCCATTTAACAACTTAACAACGTAAAAATAAATGCATGAAGTTGTTTGCACTATAAGAGATATCGATTCAGTCATTAAGAGCTTTCATCAAGTGCTTACCAGAGAATCCTCAATATGTTCACAAGACAATGCTTCACACTTGTGCGATTGTTACGAAAATAGCGGAGTAAATTAGCAATTTCGAAAGAGAAAAAAATAGAAATCATAGTGACAACATTTAGCGATGGCCTAGCTTGGCTCTTATGAAACCAGGAAGTAATTTTTACAACAATGTTTCTTTTAACACATCATCCCGTATTTTATCATCTTCAGAATCAGGGTGTTCGCGTCGGCTCTTGCGTACTCATTGTACTTTACCACAAGTACGGCAGCGTATCGACCTCTCTGACATTAAGTTTGAACCAATGAGACATGCCCTTTTATCTCACATGCTAATGTCACTGCATAACCTGCCAATGACAGAGCATCCCTGCCATCCGGAACATTCCAGAACCATCCGGAACCCTGTCCCCCATTCAAAGTCATTGCCCTGCTATGTCAACAACCCCATGCACTCACCCCACCACTGGTGTAATACAATATGTTTTATCTAACAGTCGAAAACATGGCATTACCTGCCATAGTGTTCACGCTTGGATGCAGCTAGGTCGAGTCGATAACAGGATCGACCTGCATGGCATGTGTCATAGCATAATGCAAGCTGTTGGTTCTATGTCATCTCTTGATCAATACTAATGATAAATGTACATAATTGTTTTACTTTATTTTTAAATAACAATAAAATGGATCAATACTATTAGCCATGATATTGACAATGGCTTTTTGATGACGTGCAAGATATGAAATATATTTGCGTTGCATTATACGTTGTATTTAATTAATCTCATTTTCTGTTGCGTGTTTCAGTGATTCCTTAGTAATTTGCTGATATGGGGATAAAAACTTGGTATGGCTGTGTTTCCTGCAAGGATCCACTACCTATGGAGGGTTCACGAGAACCAAAGGTCACATCCACAAGTTAACTGTGCATAGAGTAAATAGAGCATGAAGACCTTGTACATAACATGTAGAGCATTAAATAGGCAGCCCAGGTTTCAGTTGAGCGTGGGAACATGTTCCTTACATCCTGACACTCTAACCACTGTCCTATCTTGTCCCATATGTCTATACTGAAGATACATCAGAACTTCCTTATCAAAAAGACATTCATCTGAACCTACATAATAACACACACGTTACCAGTGGCTTCTGAATGATGCCATCGGTGAAAACGATAAATTTGCTTTTCACCATATTCTCAAATATATTGTAAAAGGTCTTTTTCAGAAAGTAATTCTATCAAGGCATGTCATTAACTGAATGGGAAGTTCCTTCATTACGACATTTGATCATGTTTGATCAAGGACAATTGATCGTTTGGAAACGACGACTCAGAGATCAGTGTTGCTGGTAGTACGGTATTGACCCGACATGGTTACCATACAATGTCCAGGTAGCGCCCCTAGCAGTCTGAAGTATGATTAAATACGAGATGATGCCACCAGAGTCCCTTCAGGTTGTCGCTGCTCACCAGTCACACATTGTACACTCAAAATTAATACCGGTAATTTTTCAAGGATATGAAATCAAGCACCAATAATAACACTTAAATTGAAACTGAGCGACAAGAACCAGTAAAATCACGTGAGGTAGACCCCAGACCCGTTGGTCTTCGTTATTCTGGAGCAATAAAATAAAATGGTCAGAAAAAAACTGAGGAATTGTTCGAGGTTTGTGTGGTTTTTCTTTTTCGTTCTTTCTTTCTCACTTGCTCTCACAAAAACTGTATGGTAGAAATGTAAGATGAAATAAACACGCAGCGAGATGCGCGACATTACCCGAGAGACTGTCGACAACTGAAATGTATTAGAAATGAAAAATCTGAGGTAATGCCAGTGATTCAACGATATATTGGGGAGATGGAACATTAGGAAATATTGACAATCGTAACAATAAACCCGTTCTGATTTATCCAGTAGTACAGCTTAACATTTAGATCAGAGAAAGCTAGTTGGGAAGAATTATATATCATAAATTAATAAATGATCACTGATATTACAGAATGAAGCATTTGAAGGTAGTGTTTGGTTATAGAACGTAATAGTATAAAAAATTAACAAGAATAACAACAAAATTTAATATCATATATGTTTGTATGTTATCTTTGCATCTATGTTTAGTCAATCAAAAGTAGTTTGTTTGTTGTTTAAATAAGAAAGAAAATATAGAAACTAGGAAAAGGTAGATCAATGAGAACCTTTGTTGACATGAAAGTTTTCACATATTTTAAATTTTTGTTCATATTATACAGGACTGCAATATATGATTTTCCAACACACAAGAAATTATTTAACTCTGCTAAAAAGTAATAAATCTTAACCATACCTGACATTGAGAACAGGAAAAACTTAGCAAGAAACATCTTTCTCAATCAAGAGATCAAAACATTAATCAATCTCATTTTCCCAGTGATCAATATTTAACTTAAAGGCATACATTCATCTAGTTGACCTACTTAATGATCAAACATTTTTTACTTTGAACTACTAGGTGTGCGATTGATTAATCTATGCACGTGCATTATTCATGCTTCAACAGTTACCAATATTTACATGCTTGCTTGCATTATTTATAGCTCAAATTAATACCAAAACGACCATCAAAATATGTGAGTGTATGCCTTTAACTGGTCATTATTATACAGTTCTACATTCTATTTTTTTTCTTCAAAAAGATAGGGGAAATGTGGTAATAGTATATCAAATGTTCTACAAAAAACATGAGTGGATTCATCAAGTGATTTTATGACACTCTTAAACGCTATGTAGGATATGGGGTGAGAGGTTATAGTTGGGAAGTGAGGGAAAATGTACAATGCTTGTTACTGCACCAGTGGACATAGATACTTCAGATAGAAATGTACCCGTACTTGCACAATTTTAACAAGGCATCCCTGACGAACATATACACATATGTAAAATATAACAATGATTCCTAACCTTGCTAAACTTGCTTGAGGTAGCGTTCAAATGCAGGAAATGTTGTTAGCTCTTGCTCATTGATTGGGTTTCATTCATGAAACATTTCGCGGGATATTTACGATTACATAAAACAAACAGAACCATCCACAAATATTTCACGAGATCATACATTTTGTTGTGGGATTTCTTTAAAAAAGATTCAAATAATCTAACAGATATGTCCAAAGTTTGTTCGAAAACATTTTTTAATTAACAAATCGTAAAGCCGCAAAATACTGCAGGAAGGAAACCCCCGGGGAGCAAGAATTGATTATTCATTGTTACCAGTTCAGATAATATAACATGCAAACAGATATCAATACAACAAAACATAAAACACATATATTTCACTCAGATATAGGATCATGATACTAATACACTTCAATATTTTAGAAGGACCAAAAAATAATAAGCAACTAAACCACTCTATAATCAGTAACAAATCTTCAACCAAACTCATTGGTGAACAAAACGCTGTATTCTCTCACCGGTAAAAGAGGAACACCACACTTTATAGTCGGATCGTCTCCGGATATTTCCAATGGACACCGGAAAGAATAAATCTCATTCCATTTCTAGCGACAACTCTTCAAAAAACAAACTAACAGAAAGTTGCTGGACAGCCAGAACTTTCTTTCACTGGCAATCCCTGCCTGCCTATGTTGAAGCCCATAATGTTCAAAATTTTATACAAAAGGTTTGGGTATTACTATAATAAATATTATTAATACAAATTCGTAGAATTATTTAAATATGATTTCTTTTTCTTTTTTTATATACCACATTGGGAGGTCTAATTTCCAATATCAATTTTTCTTTTCAAATTAATTTAAATTCTGAATTAATTTTTTTAAATGTCTCGAAAATCTAAAAAAGATACCAATACTTGCAATTTTGCGGGCCCATCAACACAAGCTCAAAAGAATTATGATTGTCTGGCCAGCTATAACATACTTCACAATAAAGTCTTCAAGGCTAACGACCATGGCAAGCTTATGTCGTGTGTCATATCCAGGACCAGAATGCAATGACAGAAAAGTTTCTTTTAAAAAAAAAGAAGAAAGAAAATATTTTTACAAGGAAGAAATCTGAAAGTAAATGCACACTGTGTTTTTTTCTTCTCCCTCCTCAATTTGGCATTTACTAACTTGAGTATTCCTCTGTCATTTGTAGACCAGGCAATATTTCTGCTCCCCAGCAATAAATCCCAAAAGCATTGTTTCCCCCCCGGAGTGATGTAGTTTTCTCTCGTCTCTGCACACTCGCCCTTTCCTGAAAACAATTCAAAAGATAAAAGATATAATTTAGCAGTTCTTAAAGAATCACCCCCTAAAAAAGTTCTAATAAAAAAGAATCTTATTTTTTTTTGCTTTTCGCAACATGTATTTACTCAGCAACGATCTCCAATAGCCAGTGTTTGCATCTGATAATTGAATCCGATTACGCTGCTCGGTGAGTGAATTGAGAGCTAACACCACTTGTGGCAATATCTCAGCCATATGTGGCCATATTAGCTGGCTTAACCTGGCTGCTAGTTTAATAATAAATAACAGAATCTGAAGAAAGAGCACTGTGCTGCGTGGCCTTTGTAGCCTGGAGGAAGAAAAAGAAGTTCTAAGACTTGGAACAAGAATGAATTACATGAATTGAAAAAAACATATAAGCCCGTTGAACATCTAGAGCTGGTGGAAAATGTACAATCTCCAGATACAGAGGTTACTTCAGTAAAATATTTAAATTCTCTAAATCTTTTTTTTTTTAATTGGAGCTTAGAAAATTTGCTTCTTAGATTATGTCACTAATTTCCTAAAATAAAACACTTCCTAGTGTGATTTTTATTTCTGTTCGATCGAAATAAAAAACAACAACATTGTAATCTTCCAGAAAAACACCATGTAGGTCATGCAATTCCATAGTGCATTTTAACGATGAAGCAAATTGTGAAACAAATGGAGAATTAATGTTCAAACATACCCGGTAAGTTTTTAAATTGTCTGCGTGATTCTTGATCGTCCAATGGCGATCGTTATCGATAAAATGTAAAATGACCAAATCTTGTACAGAGGGTTAAACAATTTGTATGTACCGTTAACAGTTATATTACTTTCATTGCCTTTTTGTCTTGGAGCTTAGAGAGCCTTCTACAAGATTATTTCGCTCATAACACGACTCTATCAAATACCTCCCAGCACAAAGGCCAAAAGATGAAGACGGGGGAAAATGACAAATTGATTTTTCCAAAATGGCTGAATTGGTGAGAACAAGTAGGTCAAGTTACAGATTGGAATGACATTTTTTTTATTTGCTATGATTCTTTTTCTGAAACTATGTGGCCAGGAAACATATTTGTATCAAACTTCCAGCTGAAGGCAATCACAAGTGCCCTATAGAATGAATCCCAATCCATCAGGTCGAAGGTTCAGTTGACAGTTTTTTAATACATGCATTAAAGCAGTTACTGCTGCGGCATTGACAGTCATATTATCAGGAGATGGTGTTTTGAAATTCAACTGTTAAGTACTAGAAAGAATCTCGAAAACTGCTCTAAACCCTAATTAACTGATCTAAACCCTAATTAGAAAGAAAATATACTAGGAACACAGTGGTTGGATGATAGTGCACTGGTGTTATTTTTAAAATTGTATTTGTTTAAATTGTGGTTTAAAATTGCTTTCAAGATTCTTTCACTTATAATCATGACTTCTCAGTTTAGGGCAGGATGAAACACACAACATTTGTAGGGCTGAATGTTGCAGTAAACCTGCAAGCACCGGCTGGTACTGACAGACCAAGGATGGCAGCGGTGGTTCACAAGACTGTGGAGCCAAAGGTCCTGAGTTTGAACCCAGGCTTTAAACTGGTCATCAGTAACTGCTGCAGTCACCTAAGCAACAGTCATGATAGGATGCAATGTCTGAATTCTGAATGTCTCTCAGACACCAGTCATGATAGGATGCAATGTCTGAATTCTGAATGTCTCTCGGACATCAGTGCCGTTATCGTCCTTGGTTTGTCAGTACCAGCCACTGCTCATAAGTCTACTGCAACACTATGCACTGCAGATGATGCAGGTTTTTTCCTTCATAAACTGACAAGCCACGTGATCAAAACAATCCTCAAAAGCAGGCTTAATCCCTCAGTTTAAAAGGATATATATATCTCATAATGCAACTAAGCCCTGCCGCAAGTTCATTGGCCCTGTGGACAAACTCCAACTAAATATTTTGACAGTATTTCTGACAAGATTGTGAATATTTTTAAACCATGTTGAAAGCATCCATCAATCAAAAAGCCAGTGATCAAACGGCATATATAATCTCTGTTGGACAGTGTGCTAAGGTCAGAGGTATAACTAATCCATATCCCGTGTAGCCTTCTTACTATTCTACACTGTCACGTTCAATCTCCAAATACTAAAGCATACCAGCTGTCATATTTTTCATAATACGTAACATGCTTAAATCACTTCTTTTACTTTTTTTTCTCACTTTTAAAAAACCCAGATTTAAACAAGTTTGTAGTGTTCTGTCAAGAAATGTTTTGCAATTCACCAAAGAACAAATGCCTTCAGCATGAAACTCAAGCTGATTCATGACATTGACATGAACTAAAATATTTCCAACGTACTCCAACACTGAACTACACTTTCTTCCAGCACAGTGACAGGAGCATATAGTACATAAGTCGAGATATATGCATAGTCAAGACATACACTTCCGTGAATATGAATATACTGCAGATGTGACAACATATTCCTTTGACTAGGACAGCTGTTCGCCAAATGCATTTACATACATACATCAGAGAATGTACTTAACTGACATGGAATTTCAAAACCAACAATGTCCAATCTTTCATACTACATTATCATTAAAATATATTTCTAGCTTTTACTGTATTCAAATTACTAAACGCCCTGCTGCAATAAACGCCCCCCTTAAACTATTAAAAATAATACAACTATTTCATACCTAATACATTCTGCCATTTGCATTTTTTTCATGCTTTAATAAACACCCCCAAAGTTAATTTTGTTAGCACTCTGGGGCATATAATATGTCAAATACGGTATGTATTATTGCAACTGAGACAATTTAAGTTTCATGTAAAGGAATCTAAGTACATCTACACTGATTGATCAGCAATGAGCTCTCTTGATTAACCCCATCCCTGCTGGGTGCCACCAAGATAACCTTCTCACAGCTGGCTTTACGTATATGTATTTGGTTGACCTGCAGCAGGGAAGAGGTTAAACATATTAAATTACACTATTAAATAGAGATGAAGAAACAAACTGACCCACCTTCCAGACTCAAAGATGGTGCCTCAAATGAGAGATGAAGTGGATTTTTTTTAAAAATATAAAACAAGAAAAAAAACCTGTGACACCTGCCAGACCCAAAGATTGAACCATTAAACAGTTATCATCCTTGGTCTTGTCAGTACCAGCCGGTGCTCGCAGGTTTACTGCAACATTCAGCGCTACGGATGTTG
>JAVCKZ010007459.1:0-20550 GCA_034780755.1 Lepetodrilus elevatus | reverse complement strand
TGTGTGTGTGTGTGTGTGTGTGTGTGTGTGTGTGTGTGTGTGTGTGTGTGTGTGTGTGTGTGTGCGAGTGCGTGTACTAGTATATCTCAATGTGGCAATAAGTGGCAATGTCTTATAAGGCTTATTCGTGTATATGCATGCATGTGTCTGTTTTTTAATGTATGTTTTTAATTACATGTATTTGTTTTACTGTGCAATTTCAATATAATTAGTGTTTATTCAATACAGATCAGCAATGATTGTTCAATGTATGGCTATTCAGGCATATGCGTGCATGACATCGACATGTGTATGATGTGCACTATATATATGTAAAGAACGATTCAGTTCAATGGTAGTGAGTCTTAGCTATAAGATGTGTATTTGCCAATATACTATCGCCAATTACATATGCAGTTAAAGCATTGTTTTAATAAGAGCTATTGCTACTATGTTCATACATATTTAAGCATACTATTACTGTCCACTAATTACCACTTAAATAGCTATTAAGAATGCGTCGCCAAACTTACATTAATAATGTGCGAATAATTAGTGAGCGCACCTTTCGACAAAGAATTAATTGATCTCAAAGGAGCAATATGTTCTCCTTGACTTACTATATACAGTATCTATACACAGTAAAGGTATGAGATATCTTTGGCATAGACATAGTTCATGGATCACGGGAGTGGCTTATTCGTGTATTAGTTCTTGGTGTGCTCGAGTTAATTTGTCATTATTTGATCAGGGTGACGTATTCCTGAACCTAGACGTGTTATAAAGTGTCGATTCCGACCTTAGTAATCTATATCTAAATGTGTCTATCTCACCACAAACAGAAGAGAGAAGAACACTTAGTCTATGCAACGCATGTGATGCAATTAGGAAATGAATTGCCATGCCAATAAACACGCGGCGTATACTTGACGCTGATTGGTCGGCAAATAAGTCTGACGCCAGTTATTACAGTGCGAGTTGGACTATGAGGAAACAAGATTTTGTCGTATACTTCATACTAGTTTAATGGCTTCCATATAGACAAGGCTAGCACTAAACTTAGCGTAATATAGTTACTATGGATTATTGTTGAATAACTAGAATTACCTGGATGCATTGAGACAATGTCTCCAATTTGAAAGTATATTATAGTAGGATTATTTTTAATAGAGCCCCTGTTTTTTTTCAATGTATACAGTATACAGGTGTTTGAGCCGAGTTTGCTTTATGTTTTCGTGAAAACAGACCCAAACCCCAGTAGATCTGGTAATGTACAATCTCCAGCATGGGAAATTACTTTAGCAGTGTTTTTAACATTTCCACTTTATAACTTTCAGTGTTGGTGTTTTGGTTTCTACGTCACAAATCTAATTAGCATATGCCCACATATTTATAATATATATCGTCATTCCTATCTGCGATAATATACTAACTATACTGATATATATGTTACAGTCAAAGTCTAAAATCAGGTAATGTGTAAAATGTCTGAAATTTTCAGTGAATTTGCATTCACAGAGTCAAATTATTTAATGCCTGAAATGAAAACCAGACTGCATTTATTTGGCTCATTGATTGGCATCAATTTGATAAAAGAAAATGTAAATTATTTATAGGTATTCACACAACATTTTATACATTTGTACTGTATATGTTTTCACACAAAAGTGTGTGAATGCATATAAAGATATATGGATTATCTTAATTGTATTTCATCAAACTAATGCCAGTCAATCTGTCAAATAAATGCAGTCAGTCTTTCATTTCAAGCATTTAAAACATTGAATCTGTGAATTAAAATTCACTGAAGATTTCAGGCATTTTACACATTGCCTGATTTTAGACATTGACTGTAACATATATATATCAATTTAGTTTATGCCTGAATTGAAAAACTGACTGCATATATTTGGCTGATTGACTGCCATGAGTATAATGAAATAAAATGAAGATTATTTTTAGGTATTCACACAAAACTGTATACATTTGTATATATTTTCACATATACAAATGTTCTTTCATCAACTTGTCAAATACATGCAGTCAGTTTTTCATTTCAAGCATTTCAAATCTTGTATCTGTGAATTAAGATTCACTGAACATTTGAGAAATTTTACACATTGCCTGATTATAGATATTGACTGTAACCAGCTGGTAACCTATTACAGTCCAACGCAATGCGTATCAATGCAGAACATTCAATATGAATTGTAGTTTATACAAATATCCTAAATTCTGTATTAATTTTAATTGATACATTAATATAAATAAATTGTATATAAACACTTACAAACATGGTTAGCTCATGCATTTCATTACAGATGAATTTAAAATTAAAATGTGTTTTATTTCACATGATACATGAAACCCATTTTATCTATATATATAATCTCTATATATAATTACATGATAAGATAATTATTGATAAATAATGATAAATAATACGCCGATTCTGTAGCGTTCAATGAGAACAATCCATGCGGAAAATTAACAACTGAACACCAAAGGAGTTCAATCGATATACGTACTAGATTTTGGCCATGTGGATCATACCCTAGCATTGATAAGCATCTCATGAATACCAATGTAAATATATATCCAGTGTGTCATCTACGAATGACCTACAATGGAGAGTGCCTATATATGCATACAATAGTACTGTACAACACGAGTACTGTACAGAAGTTAGATCAAGTAAGCCCGAAGTCTAGTTGTAGCTATTTGCACTGACAAGATTCACATGTAGTCAACATGCAGTGTTGCTATTTTCTCTATAGTGTATATATGTAAATGTATACATATAAGAAATATGTGCAATTTCTGATTAAAGTTGATTGTCTAGGGTTTACAGTTTGGTTGTGATGTAAGAATTCAAAAGTATTCCTTAAACATTAATTAAATCAAATGTATATTAGTATGTGAATATGGGAAGATACACATATGTATGTGCCTGTTTTCGATTGGTGATGAAGTGTTCTATTTACATGCTATAAATTAATACTGTATTAATTTTCATAACTCAAATGTTAACGTGTATTGGTATTTTTGTTAAGAATAAATAGTACATATTAATTTTTGAAATGTATATACACTTATATCCATTTTTTTTTAAATGGAAAAACACATTCAGTGGTGCATATTTTGCCACATTATGAAATAAGCTGATAGAATTATGTATATATATATATATATATATAATACCAATTCCTTCAAATTAAAAACGCAACAAATGTGCACTTTGATCAGATAAGTATCTAGTTTAAGTATTTCTTTGAATGTGTATGCACATGTTGTACGTTTTAATGTGGATTTTAAAAACCAATATGATTTTATTTGCATTTGAGTTTGTAAATACGGATATTTGTGTTACTCATGCATGATTCTCATTTATAAAAGTACGCTTGACGGTAGAAGGAATATAAACTCCAATCATATGACAGATGGTGACATAATATTATAATAATTACGTTATTCTCATTTGAAACAAATACAAATTAAATGTGTAATGTATGTAGGCCTACATCAATCAAGTACTAACCTCTCTATTTTCTCTAGAATTCTGACTGAATATAACTTATAATTTTACTATAATTGATACTGTTTAAGTATGGGTGACAGGTTCTAAACATTATATTATAACACTATCTTATATGCATCATCCAACACTGTTCTAGTGTTAATAATATACACCGAATATGTGTTAAATTGCATAGGTACGCTGGGCCAAGATGTATTTTTTCCCCGTCTATTGAATATGAATAGCAATAGTATATCTAGATGGAGGGATATGTTATAATAATAATAATTAATTACACACGGTCTGAAGGACGTCTGATGAGTGTGAAGTAACATTCAAATTACCAATGCGCATCACACTGTGTATCATGTGTTACAACTCTCTAAATAATTCAGCCGAACTAAGCCGAATTAACTGTCTCCAGGGAATGAGTTGGACGCGTGTCGTTGATTTTGTCAATATTGTATATTCGGATGATAACTAGAAGCTATCAACAACCAATTAAAATAATCGTAATATCGATATAACCTCAACTCGGGTAGCCGTAACAATCAATACTACATATTTACATTATGTGTCTGTCAGGAAACGCCCATTCCTAGGACTGAAAATTGGTGTTTCTTACAATAATTTAAATACATAGCTTCATGTGACTATAATCTAAATAAATCCATTTAATTTTGTATTATTATAAATATGATTGATACTTAACACAAACCCTTGCCTCCATTGGCAGTCAACCTAACGATATACCGCACGTACTATAAACATCATCATCTTGTTTTGACTTACCATTATTGTGTTGAAATCTAGACGGATAGTACCAGGATGGAAACGATGACGTCACGGGACTGACCGGTGGCCATCTGGCTTCCACCCCCGGGGCTGGGGGTGAGTCTCCTGGACTTGAGGGGGGCGAGTGGGACCCGTGGGAAGGGATGTGGCTATCAGGGCTAACACATCGTCTCTCTGGCTTAGCCAGAATATCGTCCACGGAAAACGAACATCGAGTTTTAACAGGTCTTTGTTCTTCTTTTCGTGAATGTGTATTCTCCGAGGACGATTTTGAATCGTCAGATGAACTGGAAGTGTTCCTAGAGTCTACGTGTAGGTCCATGTCTGTGTTGTTAACATGCATACTGCTTTCGTCTTCCTTGTTTTCCGAGTGTGTCGTCTGCACGGTAGCTATATCGTCAGCTGATGTTGAATTCCCGTCTGAACTTTGTCCTATCGGTGTGAAAGCTGAGTTGCTGCTAGTTTTCAACGCCATTCTAACCTCGAGTTCTCCAAGGTGAATCTCAATTTCAAAGCATCAGGTCGTATTAATCTCTTAACTTCTTCTACAACCGCTTGTAGTTGTTGAACCATTTCTCTCGCCCAATAAACCTTGTCACGCCCATGCAATCAACCAACGAATGGAGGATGTGACTTCGCTTGTTCGAACCACACGATTGGCCGCTAGAGTTACCACCTCCGCGTGAGTGGCAGGCGAATGTATGGCTTCAGATTCCGTGGTGCAGAGGCGTTTGTACACCACAAGCTAGCGATGTAAACAATTTGTGTCGCATCTCTAACATTAGCTCTTGCTGACAGACTATTGCCGACCATGCGGAAAATGCATTAGTGTTTCGTGGATGGATCTTGGCTACTCTAGGCGTATTTTGACATGGACTTGAGAACATGGGACTATCCTGCATCAACTGGAAATCGATTACTACTAATTATCCATGCTCTTCATTTTCTTTTTGCGGAATGCTATGTTATAGTTTCATGATAATCACCTAAGCGAATCTAGAGTTTTTACTCATACTAGTACATTCATATAAATAAAAATCACGAAATAAAATATCTGACTTGCAACTTATTTAAATCGACATCGTAAACGCATTTGATTAGCAAGCTGTTACCTCCTTGTAAAACAATACGATACATACTGTATATTTAGCAACTACTAGTATATGCTGTAGGTATATTTTGTATGCAATGAGGTTTATAACCGCTATGTATAAAAATGCAATAAAAATGCTAATATAATCAGTGCATCTATGTGCGTACGTGCACATATTAGCAGGTCAGTATGCTGGTTGACCTTTATATAATTATGCTTTAAACTTGTGCGAATATTTTCGTTTGAAAATGAATTCATTTACTTAGAAACAAAATTGTCCTAATAATAACGAGTGTGTGCTTGGTCATACGTGCAACCAACATTATTTCAGGTCATTTTCCGAATCACAAAGTTTATATCTCCCAATCTATCTCAATAGGTAAATTCCTATACATCATTTTCCCGAGACATTGTAAAATCATAAATAAATTTAGAAATCGCTTTATCGTTTCCTTCTATCTTCCTATTAAAAGGCCACTGATATGGTATTCATTTGACGATATGAGAATATCCGTATCATCACCCATCTGGTGTGAGGAGAAATTATCACTCTTATCTACGGTGTTCTGACAAGACTTGCCCATACCCCGGGGCAAACAGTACGCATGCGTAGTCAAATACAATGGCCTTATGGGGGAACCCACTCCTGCTCATATATATTCCTAACTGATAAAATCACCTAGAATGGTTTAACTCTCATCAGCAATAGCCCGCAATTGCGATACCTCAAAATATTCTCAAATTATTTGCAATTTAAATCGTAAACATATCCCTTACTGACGAGAACTGAGAAACGTCCTACAGGAGTCAAGTCCGATTACGGCCCCGTTTTGTCCGGTTTTTATCAACAGATCTCTTTAATGTGACGGTCGGCGATGTCTTCGACCGGTACCATCTGATCAGGGATTGTATTTGAATGGAAGTTAAAATTGGATAAAATGGCATGACATCGTTTAGTACAAAAACATATACGGTTGTAGGAAATTGGAGATAGCAGCATATTTATATTGCAATAGTAATACCAGTTCAAATGTTTACACCACGTGTGTTTTGGCAGGATTAAGGAATATTTTGTTTCAATGAATGACAATCGGACATCTGTGCTATGCAATGGTGATACTAACAGTTATGTAGACGAACCACATTCAAGATATGTTTAATCAATGTGTGAGTTAATTGAATGCGTATGGAAAACCTAATTTCAGTTAATGCAATACGAGGTTTTAATATTAATATATAGTGATATTTTGACATTGATGAATTGGTATTCAAACAATTATTAAAGTTCATGCTATTTCTCTTTCAACCTGTTATCCGTTCAAATTTATCGCTAGAATACAATCGGATCACTTTACATATAAACCATCAATTGTAATTGCAGATCAATTTCCCCGTTATAGATATGATTATGATATTCTAGTAGGTGTACACCAACTGTCCTTGCCACATCTAGCCGATTTAGTGCGGTTTATTGGCAGAATAACTAGATAGGTTTTTTAATTAAAGAATTGAGATGGCATATGGTCGGGGTATAGTGTTATATGATAACTGCACTTTCTGAATATTAAATATGCATATATATCATTCGTTATTTTATATTTGTAATTACCAAAACGGATATTGCAACATAACACTAATTACAATTATATATATATGCTAACTTAGTATATACTAGTATATACATCTGGAAATATATTGGTTTGTATGCAGACATTTGCTTCCTGGAGACTACATTATCTTCATCGCTCTATTTACTGTGTTGCGATATTTTGTATATTATGATTCATTGTATTATAGAAAGCGCATTGATACGAATAACTTTACATGCGTACTAAAATGCATGTTTAAAACACAAATGGATGTGTGTTCACACTAATAGGATATACATCTATCGTAGACTTAGAAAAAGATACCTTCAGTTTTGTTTTATACCTACTATAATCCTTATTTCAAATAACACAACATCTCGGTAATATATTACATGTACATGTATATATGTTTGATAATATAGTCAGTGATTTATGTATGCCAATATAAGTATGGTTTGCATAGGTGTCTCACTATATGGCCGGCGTGTCAGCGTGCAAGTATATTAGATACGAATGCACTACTGTGCACATATGGAAGACATGCCTATAAGAATCTCGACGAGTCATTATATTTCAATTAATAATTTCAATTAAGGAGGATATTTTCATTTGTATTAACCTCCCATGGTATATTAAGTACTGTGTTTGCTTAACCAAGGGTAATAATAAGGGCTGGTCTACTATTGTGGCATCGCACACGCCATGACATATCATTCTGACGAGCACAAAGGTAAAAAGTTAATAAACCTCCCGTGGTGGATTATGCATTTTAATGGCCATCAATACTTGGACTTTAACATTGGGTTAATTAAATTTCATAATTCACTTCAAACAAAATATGAAATTATTTCAAAATATTATGTTGACCTTTGGAAATGATCTATCAACACTGTGTTTTAATGTCACCTTATTTCCTGTCTTGTTGATCGCCTTCTTATTCTGTAATTGTTTTCTCAGCTAATCCTCTCAGGGTGGAAGTACCCGGGGAGACTTAAAGTCACGTTATTAAGTTCAAAGTCATACTGTGAGATGCAGACAAGGTAGGCTTATCTTGTCGCTAACTTGGCTAGCCCGACTCCTTCCAGTCTCATAATGGGACATAAACTCACAAAGTGGCTTTTCACGAACGGATAATCATCCGGAAAATAGTTAATTCTTTATTTTCCTCATCGAGACAGATTACGATGGAATGCGCATGCGCGGTATCAATAACTTTGCAACAAATGCCTATTTTTTCCCTTTAAGCAAATTTACTCTATACCCTCCCATGCCATAGTAAATCGACGGCAAAGCGTTCTTATTTGTCCAGGAAATTAAACTTGTTTACATTGTATGCGGATGAATACACGAGGGCAAATCATATCCCCACGCACTGTTGACTACATATGGCAGGGGATAATGTCGCGGTGTGGGTGATTCAAAATGACATTGACTTTTAACTGCATACTATTTCCCCACATTAAGCACGACTACTTTATAGAATTTAGGTATGAAACGTGAGAAGAAAACCGCAGATGGTAATTTGCGTTAATAGATGTTTTGCTTTGATGGCTGTAATCGTGGTTATATGAGATGTGGGTCTATTTGCCATCATAAAAGAAGCATTTGTTAAATGTGTGTCAGTTTTATAAAATGTCACTGTTTAGACACTAAACTTCATACTACTGATTATGCATGTAATGTTTAGCCATAGTATGTATTATTAATATAGATTCATAACATTCCTTTAACGCCTCTTCAGTAAACGATGATGTTACCTATGCAAATCATGTGTAAAGTGTCATTTATTTCTTAGTTATTCGCCCATTTATACAAATGTGTAATATATATGATAATAGCAATAGTTCATCAAAGAAAATTATCAAAGTTAACTTTGCAGATCGGTGATGGTTAAAATAGTAACTACCCGTGGTTTTAATTAGATAGTAATGCTTTCAACACCCATTTTATCAATAAAGCTTATTAGAAATAGATCAAAAGTACGCAATAGAAGTTCGTTGTATTTCAGTCCAATGGGCTCTCACTTACAGCGTGAAGTGAGACTAATATCCACGTTAAATCACCAACGTCAACTAGTCACATAACGAAAGCGTTCTGCTCCCACATTAACAATATAGTACCCCTTACTCCCACCCCACCCCCACCCCCTCACAGGTGTGAAAATGCAGGGCGTTGTCCGTAATGATGGGGGTGTTGTTTGAAGTCGAGTTCGAACCCAATTCGGTGTATAACCTTCCAAACAGGGGCGGATAATTTTAACTAATTATGCTTGCTCTTCATCAAATTTAATAAGTAATATTATCACCTACTTGGTGCTTGAGTATGAAATTACCTTTTGATTGATTGCTAGTCATTTCATAAGACAGGTGCGTCTGCCGACTCTACTATACAACACTGAAAAGGATGAACAATGTGTCATTTATCAAAATGCCTCATTTTGGGTAATTTTTGGCCTAAGTATGCCTTGTCGTAAGTACTGACGATGCGACAAGTCGTGTCGCTCGTCTGTGTGTGTAGGTAATGTATATACGAAATGTGATATGTATTTGGAAATTGGTAGTCTTACTATTTGTCGCGGATGAGGGATTGGGTACGTGATGTATTTGTAGTAGAATACTACAGTGCTGCTGGTCGTGTGTGAAGGTATAGCTGGGATCAGTAGGTAACGCGTGTAAGTACGCAATTATTGCAAGTACTTTAGTCGAGTATACTATACAGCGTATCAATCAACCTTGATCCATTGGGCGTCCTCTTCGGTCACCAATAGACGGAAGTCAGTCTATGGGCGGTGATCGCATTAAAACTGGTCTTTCCCATCTGCAACTCCTTCCTCTTAGACTTTATGCTTTGTCTAGCTATTTAAATACCGCAAAGGGAACACAATAAGACGAAGCAAAGGAATTGGTTGTTAACGAACATCATTGCAGAGTTGTTGAGAAACGTTAACAGGACGAACATCTTCAGAAACGTTACTACACGCAAAGCATTTTAGTTTTTCAAAAAAGGCAACAGCACCGAAACGATTTCAGACAGACAGATAGACAGACAGACATATATGTTATTAAAGTCTAACTTGTGTGTCCATATATATACATATAAATAGACATTGTAAAAAATACGATATACACAGTACAACAAATCGCGCGATTTATGAGAGACTAAAATGACGGTGTAAACATGCTGTTTAAACATATTTATTGCAAACAATGGATAGTAAAGTAAATGTTTGAAGCTTGTTATACGTAATTTCTTTTTCCAACCACGTATTTATGCTAATAAACTGCGTTGATACCTTTCAGTATACGATGTTGCTGAAATCGCTGCCTATTTTAATCAGATTACATCGAGGTGAACACGTGTTCCCATCCATTACAAAAGTATTGTTCACATATTTACAGTAGTTTACAATATGTAGACATTGCATTATATCTACCCATATTTAATTATGTGAAGACGCTGGCGGGCACTAGTGGCATTTGCTTTTATTTGATTCATATAGCTACACTGTGGTGAGAATTTCCAAAACAATAATTTCCCATGCAACACTTGTTCATCTTTATCAAGGTATGATTATGTATACTTTATAACATGTTTACTGTAACCGTCTGGCGTTATATGAACAATATACATACATCCGTATCGGGTGTTATCTATCACAACTCATAATAACGCAGCAATGCCTTCAGGTATATGTTAATACGGCAGCACCCTCATATACTATCATGGCCGTTCATATTGTATTTATAAATGTTGCTACTTGTGAAGTACTATTTATGTATACAAAATATGTCCAGTTGTGCATTTTGTGCATGCAATACATGTACTACCTACTAACTATTTGTCTTTCTTTATTCATGAAAAATATATTTAACATTGTTAATGACGTGATGTCATTCGTATATTTGACCTATATGTGTAATGTGTATCTCATATTCTGTATAGGCAGAGTTCTGTTCTTTCGCCTCTGTTCTGTTTCAGCACTTATATTAAAAGTCCTTACGATTGATTGAAGTACATGTCATTGCTTTACCTCG
Organism: Lepetodrilus elevatus; assembly: GCA_034780755.1. Lineage (NCBI taxonomy): Eukaryota > Metazoa > Mollusca > Gastropoda > Lepetellida > Lepetodrilidae > Lepetodrilus > Lepetodrilus elevatus. Next base: position 9,543 of record JAVCKZ010007459.1, on the reverse strand, counting down.
CTGCGTGAAAAGAAATAGTCCATCCATATGCAATGACTACTTGTTTACAACAATTAAATATAATTTTGTATACGGTTATTTTATTTGTTGTCCCGTTCAAATCAAGCTATTTTCTGAACTCCCTTCCCGGTCTGTCGGGGTGGGTGCATGCTGATCTGTTCGTTCGTACTCTCACAACCTAGAAAGGATATTGACGTACTCATCGCTCTCAATCGTTGGCATCCGGTGCAGAAACTCTGCGCAGCGGTTTAGTAATGCCGTCTTAGCATCTATTTTAAAAGTCAGTGCATGTGCTTGTCTATTTTAACAGTCATCACCCTACCTAGTTTAATGTATTCCCACGAAAGTTGCATGTACATTCGTCATCGTCTCTATTCAAACGAAAAATAGCAAGTGTATCGATTAGGGTTTTGCCTCTATTCAAATGGCGATTTATTTCTCGGCGATGCTAACGAACCATCGGTCGATCTTTACCGTTTTTTAAGTTCCGTGTTAATTGTTAGTGTATGGCTGACAGTGTTATAAAGTTGTTTGCGTTGGTGTCTGCAGTCAATGGTTTTAATGACAGACGTACGCCAATCCCAAATCCACCTAACTAAGCTCAACATCCATTTGTGTATAGCTGGTTCAGAACCAAGAACAGGTATGATGTAAATTGAAATGTTTATTTTTCTGGACAAGAATTTGCCAATCTCCAGTTTGAAGTGTTTATTTATTTGCAAATTGTCATGTACCTGCATGCGACTATACGTATAATAATGCGCATGCACCTTTCCGTGTTCCTATTCACACTGCTGTGTGAAAGTACAGATTAGAAAACACCCGATGGCTCATCAGGTACAATGAACCTAGCTCAACTAGCATTAGAGCCAGTCTTAACTATATGAACCAATAGTTGGTTCGGTCCAGAAAAGAAAAAAAAATATTCAAGGATATGCACTATCTTTATCATGTTCTACAAATTGTCTACATTTACCCCCAGAAGTCACGGCCCTTGCACTACGGCTAATGTAGGTACTTCGACACGTGACATAAAACTAATCACCGTGAGCGATTTCCTGAGGTATCTGCGCACCTCGCCGTATCTTTTCACACTATCGCCCGGCAAACTCCCGACGATGTTTGCGTGCTACCTGGCCCGTGAACAGTGATCGTATGTTGTGTGGGTGACACTGTATTTCCACCCTTCTATCTGAGGGTGATGGAGGGTAGTTAAAGTCCCATTACCACCGGGCAAACTGGCGCCAGTGGGGCTTGCATCAAGTGTATCCCTTTCCAAGTGAAGAGAGAGGATAGGGGAGCCAATGTCACAACTCTTCATCAAGAATATACCTTTTTTATTGGCCGGCTATAAACTCGTAGGTGATCCATATAAATTGCTCTTATCTCTCCCAACTGCCAACATTTGACCCTTTTTTACCTTTTCAGTCCCAGGAGGTTCTTACTGTGAGTAGGAAATTTAACGCCATATCCCTATATAAGCGTCGAGTCGTACGCAATTAGCCTGGGCTTCAGTTGCCTCATTAAAACTAAGGTGGTGTATATTTAACGATTTACAGGCTAACAACCGGGTCAGTGACTAACAAATGTTACTATGTTTAGGGTTAAAGAAAAAAGCTCTCCCAATTGTGACGGGGTCGCGTTGCCAATAACACGCACAAATTTCTCTCTCGCAAAATAGAATCTCAGAAACGTTATCACAGCTCTGGGATCCTGATTTATTGGTTTTAGAGTAAATACGAGGTCGGGTAGCTAGGGGTCGTTTTATGTCCTTTTAAAAGAAACATACTTTGTAATTCCAACCTGGATATGTTTAGAGATTGATATCAAGATTAAAGAAAAAGCTTGAATTCCTGAAATTTGATTTTTGTGTGAGCATTTTACTACTATATGTTCATACTGCTTTAGTAACAAATTACTAATAGTATGCTGTAATTTGTATAGTGAATTAATATATCATGTCATGGATTCTTGTTTAATTACGGTTATAATTTCTGATCGGGCTGACAGTAGTGGATACGATACGTTTTATAGACCATTTCCGAATACGGATAATATATTCCCAGTTCTCAAATGTTCATGAATAGTGAACAATGTAGCAAGCTATGGTGTTGAAAATGGTTACACAATGACTATAGTGTTTTTGTTTAGTATTTCCATGTCACGTATCCCTTCATACCTCCTCATAGCGTACATTTGCATATCGTTATTGTATAACGACACTATACCAACAATAACCATCTGTATATCATACACTTTCCCAATATCATGTTTGGCACTGGTATCGCGAGGTAAAACACACGTAAGTATACTGTTAGTGATTGATTAGTTATGCAATATTGACAACGGCAACAATGGAAACAAATGATGTCACATATATATTTGGCGGGTATTTCTGTTCGTTCATAATCATATGCAACTTGAGTATGAATTTGCTAGAAGCATTAAGGAGTCGACATTGCTGCAAGTATAACTATTCCTCTGACAACCCGCCAACAGCACAATCAACACTTCTTTATGCGTGCTCATTATTAACAACATGTTTCACTCTGATGCGACTCTGAAAAGCTCTCACCACAACGTCTGAACTGATGGAACTCGGATCTACTGGATCTACTGATCTACAATATATTGAAGACGGACACCTCCTTCCTCAACAAATGCAATCATGCCATAACACGTTCATCTGAACAGAAGACCTCATACAACAAATTAATCTAAAGGTTTCATACCACAAACAGGTACATCTGAACAGAAGACCTAATCCAACACGTACATCTGAACAGAATATCTCATACAACAAATTAATCTGAAGGTTTCATACCACAAACAGGTACATCTGAACAGAAGACCTAATACAACACGTACATCTGAACAGAAGACCTCATACAACAAATTAATCTGAAGGTTTCATACCACAAACAGGTACATCTGAACAGAAGACCTCATACCTCAACAAATGCATAATGAAGACAGCATACCATAACGCGTGCATCTGAACAAAATACCTCATGCTACAACATATATATGTACACCTGAACAGAAGACCTCGATCTTACCTCAACAAATCCATATGAAACTTCATACCATAGAACCTGCATCTGGAGCGTTCACAGCACAAGACGCACATCTGAACTGAGAACATCTTGCCCAACAAGAGCATCTGTACACGTTACCTCTAACCCAAACACATCTGAATCCAAGGTATCCTACCTAAACACACTAATACGTCTGAACGTAAGACATTACACCCAAACCTGTACTACGATTATATCCAAACCTGTACTACGATTTCTGAACGGAATACCTTCTACCCAATACATGCTCATCTGAACTGAAGCTAACCATTTTTGTTTTGTTTTTAAATTGGGGATTATTGCCGCTTTCTAGAATATTTCACTAATATTACGACTTGTCAGTTTAGGGCAGGAGGAAAACACGCAACATCCGTAGCGTTGAATGTTGCAGTAAATCTGCGAGCAGATAGTACATGCACACTGTCGAGTTATACGCACTAGGAATTATATGTCTGTATTCAATTAAGCTACAAGTTGCTCTCGTTCTTTGCTCGTGACCATCATTGAGCGGATCTATTGGGTAATAAGCGTACGTTTGGCTTTCCGCTCCCACTTACTAATCTGAAGCCCTTCTGAAGATAATCTTTCTTTATTGCCCCTACGTTTATGTGCGGAGGCAATACTTATCAAACCCAGGATCACAGAAATTTACCACACATCCAAATTATCGGCCTTAAAAGTTGATCAAGGCTGTGTGCTATCGGAAACGATCTCGCATTTCAAACCTCCCACCAACATCATCCCGTAACGCAAGGTGCCCTCTTTTCGGTACCTCCCTCCCCGTGTTCCGCGGCATTTAATTAGCTTGTGAGTACACCTATTAATTTTAAATCGTCTGATGTTTAAGGGTAATTAAGTCGCGCAGACTGATAGGCAGCTCCGGTGAAGATAGTACTTCTTGATGAGAAATTGCGAAGCGTCTGGGTGTCAAATTTGGTGTTGGTTATCTTGAAAGGAACTATCGGAAGCGGCCCGTCAGGTTGATTTCCAATATTGAACAAGACAAATGGCATGGTTTGATAGTGTATGAATGCTGAGGAGAAAATTGCCGCGACAAATGAGAGATTTAGACAGATTTGGTTGAAGTTTGGAATTCTAAATTTGCTTTTAGGAAAGATTCTGACAATTTAGTTCACAATTTTAAATTGATACTGACACATCGTCTGATATTCTTCCCTTGTTTTAAGAATTTCTACTGTAAAAAAAAAGAAAATTGAAGACATAATACAGCGAAGGTCGCATTGTCTCAAAGTCAGTTCGTGTACAGACCACAAATGATACGAGTTCTCTCAATGGAGATAAGAAAATAAATAAATTGAAAAAATAACAATAAACATATAAATACAAATGTATCCTCGGTTAATGCATAATAATGCATATAAATCCCGACGCGTAATATATATAACGTCACACTAATTATTATGCAAATAGTTTACAACGTCATTAATGGTGACATTAGTTATAGTGTTGCAAAAACTAATCATGTATGTATATCGTCATCATCATCATCATCATTATCATCCATTATCATCATCATCATCATCATCATCATCATTATCATCCATTATGATCGTCGTCGTCGTCGTCATTATCATCACCATCATCATTGGTTATACCGTTAATACTAATAATAAAACTATGATGATAATGACAATTAGGTTGGTGGTGATACTACTACTACTATTACTACTACTACTTATACTACTACTGAATAATAATAATAATAATAATAATAATAATAATAATAATGATAACGTTAATAATAATGGGTAGAGTTTATAGCTACAGCAACTTATGTACGGACTATTACTTCGTTGGTAAACTAAAACAAATCGAATGCACTTGACTTGTAGCGTGCTGAAATGAATTACGTAGTTTAAACAAGTAACAGAGCAGTGTCAAATAAAATGAAACCTCCTGAACATTCATGAATAGAGAAATATACTACACTGATCATCACGTTCCATACACGATAAATTACATCACAATGACGACACGATCTGATAGGAGGTATATCGGACATCTGAGGAGGTATATCGGACATCTGAGGAGGTATATCGGACATCTATCGGACATCTATCACGTTAAAGTCAAGTACCTGAGCAGCAAACAAAGGTAATGTGTTGGTCGAGTCTCATTTCACACTTAGATAGACACTTTAACACGCAACAATGCTCATTGGTCAAGATTCGGCCATTGGTCATGAGTCATTGATCACATGACAAGAAAACGCCCGACAGCTGTTCGGCACCTTTCCCCGCTCGTGTTCCTTTGCGCAATGACCTGCACATGACGTCATAAATAGGCCATTACGCATGCGTCCTGCAATGCCTGACCAATGGGTAATAATAATTCGGACAGGTCAAGATCGTTTAGCAGATCTGACCCCCGTTGACCCCAGCTGGGGGTGAGCAGTAAAACTATAAAGAGGTGTATTCAATGGATATCGTTTATTGAGGTTTATAAGACATTCTTAGCGACACCCCCTCTTGATGATTACAGTTTAAACTAAGATGTATTATTATTTAACATTTATACTTTCCTCGAGACATCATGCTCGGAATGCAGTTATACGTATAGCACCATATGGCAAACGCTGGACGAATACAGTAGTATATGGCTCTACCCGTGTGTTTGTAATACAGTCATGCAAGAGTATGAGACAAGTTGAGGAGTGTGTTGCTGCAACATCAATGAGCAAAGTATAGCGTACCAACATAATTATATATGATCAAGTCTTACAATGCTATTACTTTGTTGTGAGTGTTATTGTACGAGAGCAGTTTCACATACATATCACTGTAGACTGACTTGTCATTATATGACTTCACTGCTTTCCATTCTTTGAGTTCTATATAGGCTATACACCACCGACAGTGTTAACGTATTTATGCATAACTAATGGTTCAGTCAAAGAGATAACACACAACAACCTATATTGCAAAGTTCAGTTCCCCAGCAATGTAGAAATCAAAGAAAAAGCACATGTCAAATTGCTTGTTTACGTTTAGCAGAAATAGGCATGACGTCCCGTATGTTCGGAATGAATATATTGTGTAAACTTCAACTATCATAATTTAAAGGCCACAGACAAATAACAAATTAGGATCTCATGTAGTTCATATTTTGTCGTCGCCTATGGGTGAGATATTCCCGCCGCGACGTTAAACATTAATTCAATAGTTCATATGTAATGTTTCTATTCGGTTGGGGACTATACTTGTCAAATACAGTGAAATTACCATTTATTAGCTGTTTATAACCAACCCAGGGCCAGAAATCCCATCTGTGTGGTCTGCAATCTTCAACTATTACTTGCTATGGTATACGTTTCAGCATAACCATCATGGTATATGTTATCAACATAGTTCTTTGTCTCATTGATTTGTTTAATTGGAGTGTCAATGTGAGAAGACGCTTCCTGGTCGTCCTCAGAGTATAACATCTTCATTTGTATATATGCAAGCTATATGCCCATATTCATCGAACGCGGTTTAGTGTAGACCTAGATTAAAGTTAGTCTTGGTTTACGGAAACAGGGTGGAGTTCCATTGACAGTCTTGGACGCACATCCTAGCTGTTCTGTCTGTGCTTTCTGTCCGAAGCATGCTCAATTACCAAGGATCAACACCGTACATTGTAACTGCCCATGCGTCGGACAGAAAGTACAGACAGAACAGCTAGAAATGAGCAGCCCTCTCTCCAGAATGTGCGTCCAAGACTAGCAAACAAAAATATACTATAGAAAACAGGCATACCAAAACCAGGTCCAGACTTCATAATACCGTAATAACGTTTAAAATGTCAAACTCGCATTTTAGAGCTAAACCTGGTCCAGACCGCGTTCGATAACATGATACCATAGTCTCACTCTGCAATGTACGTTCATGAGTTTCTGATCTCCATGACTTGGAGCTCTCTCTATTAGCTGGGGCATCTAGATTGCACTGCAACCGTATTTCAGAAATGATGATGGTCTCAGCACGCCGCCTTGCCTGCTTCAAAGCGCGGCTTTACTACAGAACAGGGGTGTTTGTGGCGTTGGGAAGTTGTTCGACGTATCCCTGTGGCGCGCACTGTGAGGAGAACAGCTGAGACTGACGGCCTACTGGTCAGCGAGGACTTGAAGTAGCTAAGAAAATAAATCTAGGCATTTCGCAGCTCGTTCTTCAAAACGTTCTGAGCTAGGTTCCTAGACGGAAATACCGTCGCCTAGAGCAAGGTGCCCCACGAAGAGATGACCACGGGTTGTCGGTAAATGGCCGTAGATATTCTAATCTATTATTTTCAGCGCGATATGATATACCTCAATGTGTTGGCATTTTTGGGGCGCCCCTTTGCCTCGTATCCAACTCCATTATTTTCAATTTACACTTATCTTTAGTGCTAAATGCTCATGCTCCATTGATATACACTGGTAAATCGGGTCTTTAGTAGGACGTACCCTTAATCAATGGCATCTGAGTGTAGTCAAGTGTTAGAAAGGAATCCATTTAAGAGGTAGGGACCCAATATCGTTCCGATCGCTGGCTTTATGGCTACATATATTTGAAAAGCACTCATCATGATGCAAATCATAGCTCGTATTGTGTTTAGTAAAACTGACATTTTCCTGTCCCTCGTAAATTGACAAGCGGTTAATTTTATATTATAGAGAGTCAGTGATAAGTATATTTAAGAGTGATTTTATTGGCTGGGTAGCTGCAGTGAGGACTTACTCTTCTCACATTAATCCCTGGGTTTTATTGGTGAATTATGCGGTGGGAAAATATTCACGAATCCCAGCTATGAAAGACAGGTCTATTAAAACGAATTGAGTGGGAGTGGATGAGCGCTGTGTCTGCATGTATAGCTGAGATGAATATAAATTATGTCTATTTCTCAGCAATAAGCAATTTTGATTTAAATGTTTAAACTAGATACTATTATATGTACAACTATAATGATGATGCTTAATATACATTAATACATTTATGTATCCACAGGTGTGCGCAATCAAAGGCAAACGATATATTGTGAATGTTTGCATTACATCAAGGTAATACTATTATAAGGTTTCTATTCACGTTCAAGCTATACCATCCTTAAAGGTACATGTTTTAAAAGTTAATTTGAATAAGTTACTATCATTTCCGATTAAATTTAAATAACAAATGTCTGTCAATTCTATTATCCCATAGGCTATTATTCAATACCGCCGTTAATAATATGAACACATATTCGTCTGTGTATATTTTTCAAATCTCACACTTTATTTCCCATAATATTTACTAAAACAGAATATCAAAGCAAGTATATTGTATTCATACGCATGGCCATGAACGCAAGCAGACATATATACCACCCTTGTCGAAGACCCAACTTGCATATCATTGTCTACATCTAATAATGACCTCTTTAGTGGTCCATTAGCACACAGCTTAAACTGGATCTTCTCCTAGCCACGAAGAACCGCTTGTCTAACCCCAGACGGCTCTAATGGCTTTCTGGATGTATCTGTTCCGTATTATTCTTATTAGTATAAGCAGGTACTTAGTGGAAACAATTACATGATGATATACAACAAAGCCTCCTATGGGAGCTGTCTCAGGTCGCCCGTGACGGCATAGTGACGTCTTGTACAACATTGCTAATTTCATAATTCTGTTAACACGAGTCGTCTGGCAGGGTAATAAATATATAAGTGTCACGTGACACACGCTATGGATACTGCTTTCGTGCAAACTTTTAAAGGTGTGGCAAGTCTTCATTTTGTTTTTGTTTCTGAAAGGTATAACTTGATATAATAAAACTAGATCTAGAGGAACAGCATTCGAAATTTTAAGCTGGCATATAGATTTCTCTGAACTTCATAATTCCATAGAATTATTATGTTGCATTAATTGATAGTTTCTTATGTGAGTTACCTTACATTAATGTTGTTGAAATACAGACACGTATACATTTAATTACTGTTAATTAAGTACATAACGATGTATAACGATGCATTCGTTTCTTCTGATTTAATTATACATGTAGTAGCGTCGTGTCCTACTTATATACATATACAATACGTAGAGTACAGTTTAGTAGAAATACAATTAGACCGAATCAGTTAATTCATAAACATGATAAAGAAAATATAATGAAATGTACTATGAGTATAAGTATATGAACACATAAGTATACTAGCGATGTGTTGTGGGTGTTTAAAGAAATATGTAGTATTACCATAGGCATGCACATTTGCATATAGTTATATAATGTATGTATATATAATGCATGCTTCTTGTAAACAAACTTATAGTATACTATCATATACTAGTATATATATTTTATTTTTTCAAATTTAATTGTATTGTTGTTTTTCTGTTTGTATATGTGTGTGTTAGCGAAATATAGATAAATAAAGAGAGTGTGTGTGTGTGTGTGTGTGTGTGTGTGTGTGTGTGTGTGTGTGTGTGTGTGTGTGTGTGTGTGTGTGTGT
>JAVCKZ010007348.1:0-20563 GCA_034780755.1 Lepetodrilus elevatus | reverse complement strand
TGTGTTCTCATACGTTCCTGCACCAACTCTCCGAAAGGTGGGGAGTGAAAATCTCGTTCGCGAACAGTGTTCGCGTGCTGGTTTTCGATGTTCGAAACCCCGTTCTCGTGTCGTGTCAACTCGAGAACGTGGTTGCGAATACGCCCGTAGATTCCTCCCTATGATGTGACTCGGTGTGTGTAGTAATAAAACACAATTTCCCCTAACTACAGGTTGAAGTTTGTTTCAAGGTTCACTTCCTCTTCTGATTCTGGTCTTCGCGTTGATGTCTTCTTGACATCGGCCAATTAAGTCATCGTTCAATACTGTTGGACAAGCCTTGGCTCAGCTCCAGCACTTAAAGCCTAGGCCTCGGAATGTACAAAGCTTACGACCCCCCCCCCCCACCCCCCTGCCAGTTCTCGGGGGCTGGTGTGAGATATAAAGCCACGGTCTGGCATGGTCACACTTCCCTGTAATAAAGCTTTCGGGGGACGAGCAATAACGCCAACACCGCGGCCATCAATCCGCCAAGACGATCCGTGTCAAGACGGTTCTCCAAGTGGCTTCTCGTGGCTGTAGACCCACTTCATTGTTAAAGTGTATAATTAATTTCCTAGTCATCTTTAATTAATTCTGCCCGTCATTGTATCAGAAAACGAGCAGCCATCATACTGAAGAATCGATGAAATATTGTCAGTTCGTGATGGGGTTGGTACAAAATTGGACTAATTTTCAATAGGACGGAATGAATTTCTCGAATACGTTTACCGTTAACAATACCGGAGTATATTAAGTTCGTCCGCAGTAATCTCCCTTGAGAATATCCATACGCGAACAGACAGAAGGGAATGAATCCACAGAAGGCAAAGTGTGCATCCGTGTTATCCTTATTCATTTAATATACTCGTGTCTTGCCACAGACCAGTAATAGCGAACATTCATGCCGAACTATTTTCTCTTCGGCTCCTGCTTGAATATCTTATTCAGTGATCATTATAATTGAATTGATTCCGTTGGACAAATGTTGATATTTGATTTCACTTCGTCAATCAGACATCATATCTCCAAATTGGAATTGACTGTTATGTCAGAAAGACGACCTCCCTGTCATCACAACACGAATGGTCAATTTCGCGAATTATTGGTAAAAAGAATTGGTTTGTATGGATTTCCGAATACGGCTTAGAGTTAGCTAAAGTTTCATCCAGTTGAAATGATAACATGTTTCCACCATGACCTGAACACAAAGTCATATCCTTAGAAGAAAAAAAATCGATATGCTCTGCATAATATATCCGTTGTCTTTCCTATTTGTAAAAGTTTTAATACTTACCAAAACCAATCGTTTGAATTATATTTTGAAATAAAATGTGATTTATTTAATAAGTTAATGTTGCAATGCAAATCCATATGGACATTAAATAATGGCGTACATGATTTGCCTTCCGATATAGAAGAATGTTTTTCTAGTTTAATTCAATATGTTTCACGCTACATCTACAAGAGTCGATAATACGTGCATGTTTTATTCTACAAGGCTGTGTACAGTAGGAGCTCTGAAATTACACTTAATTACATCGTTCACGGCTTTAAATGTCAAATTATTTATACCGTGTACCTTTACTTCCTTTGGCAGTACATATTACTCTCGATCTAACAGAATGCAAGTGATCCAGTTACTAATTAGAAATAACGGCGGTTTCGTGTGGAATTCGTACACACTGATAAAATGGTCATGCTTTCAAGGATAAATATAAACGAGAAATAGTTTTAATTGAAACATGTTTGCTTAGAAATTCAACTTCAAAATGTACGAGAACAGAGGGCACTGCTGGTACATCAATCATTTGAATAAAAATATGTTTAAACCATAAGCAATGTTAAACTTTAGAAGGCGTCCCGATGTACAGGGGCGAATCACGTGAATTGTGTGTGTGTGTGTGTGTGTGTGTGTGTGTGTGTGTGTGTGTGTGTGTGAGACAGTGTATGTGTGTGTGCGTTTATGTGTGTATGAATACAGGTGTACTGTAAATACGTGTTATAGAGAAGGCGTGCTGTAGATGTGTCAACACACCTATCTAACATTTTCTAACTAAGTTCTATCAACAGGAATGCTACATTCACAACCGCTCATCAATTTGCATGTTTCTGTTTCAGAAAAACAAATTGTGCGAATACCCCTGCCAGTGTCCCGTCGTGGAAATCAAGTGCATCAAGGGAGTGAACATCGTCAAGGACGGCTGCAGCTGCTGCTACATGTGTGCACGACAACGCGGTGATGTATGCAACAGCAAAGACATCTGCGACTACAAGAAAGGCCTTTACTGTCAGAACGGTACCGGAATTTGCCAAGGTTGGTCTTCTTCCCATTTCACAAGCATTCTCAATAATACCCCGCACCGCCGTTGCACAATAATAATCAGGACCCGTATTCTCGAAACTTCTTAGCTGAGAATTTCTTAGTGAGAAAAGATCTCTACAAAAATTAACATAAGCAGAAAACCAGGAAAATTCTTAGTACTTACGAACTTCTTAGGACTTGCGAAGTTTCGAGAATAGGCCCCCTGGCTTTTATTTTCAAAACGGCCGTGGATTTTGCCAATGTGGGTTTCCCCATTTCAGCATCATTCCCATCTGTAAAACTCTCCACGAATGCACTATTCTAATAACACCTTTACTTTCAAAAACTTCAGCGGAAATTTCCAAGGTGTCTCCCCATTTGACCATTATTCCTAATTGTAACCCTCGTCACCATTGCATCATTACCACCCATCCAATTACTGAGGTCGAGTATGTTCTCCACCACAAGAGCATAGCTTCGTTGGTACCCACAGTCTAATTAGGTCTGAAAAAGGGTTGTCACCGGCATGGATCCAATTGATAACGAACTCAAGACCCGCGCTGGCAATCAGGAACACCGTCGTGTCGTCATCCGATATACAATCCGACCTAGATGCAAGGTTTCCATGATGGCGGCAGACTCAATAGATGCCCCTTGCCAATCAAATTGCCGCTTTATTTATATTCTGGGATTTGCTATTCTATGGATACTAATTCTACACACGAAATGAAACAGGAAATGTTTACACTACTTTTATTAAAGTTGATACCATATTTTGCATCCGAGAACTCTCTCCTGTGTCCGTAACCTCGAACCCCAGACTATTATGACTACACATAACCTCCGTCAAATATTGGTTAGGTGTAGCCATAATGGCCTGTGTTTCGAGGATGACATGTCCGTAACCCACTCTTATTGTATGGAATAGTCTCGAATGGTGCGAGATATCTAGAATGCATAAATTATGGAAACATTGGGTGCATTCAAAGACACAAGGGCTGAGTAAGCCGCTTAGCTAAACTGTTTCCCTGCCCCATCTACGGTTCATACGACTATCGAGACAGTGGCTAGTTTGGTAAGCCGCTTGTAAGCGCTTGTATCTTTGAACGCACCTCTTGCATCTATGTCCGAGTGATTAGCGGAGCAAAGCGGACATGACGTACGGGTGTTCCTATTGCTTGTATTACCTTGAATCCAAGGGCTTCCTCTGCTGCAGTATACGGTACATAGATGATTAATCTGTCACGGTTGGCCTTTTCTTGATGCCGATGGAAACACCGCATGAATTGAATCTGCTAAGACTGTTGGCACCAGAACTGACTGTAGACTGCATGTACTTCATGCAGGTTCCGATGGAGTTTAACTAATGTATTACAAAGTGAAGACTTGATTATGTAGACCTGTGCTAAGATGGTTGAGGAATGGCTATATAGTGATGAAATAGTGAATGGGTGGGTGCATTTACACCGTACAGCGTACATATGCATGTAAGGCTACAGCGTACAGCATACACATACCGGTACATGTAAGGTTACATAAAATTGCATTTCAGTACGTAGTACAAGTACTCGTAGGCAAGCTTTAAACATATGCACGTTGATTTCCGCAAGCTTTGAACATATCCACAATGATCTAGACATTTCCATTTTTTTACGATACAGTTTCCCCATTCTTTAGCAAAGCACCAGAAACGGTTTCTCACCAATGTTTCCATGCCACGGAGCTGGAAATGTCCTTACTATTGATTGACTTGGTGCCAACGTCTAACACCAAGGATATTTGTTCTCATCAGTGAGATACCATAGCCGTCTTTAACCCTATCCCTGCTGGATTAATTAATAATCACAACTGAATTGGGCACATCCACTTGCCTCTAGCGGTGAGACGGTTACAAAGAACATGATGACATGATGGAGGGTTGCTGTCAAATGTGTACGTCTAGCTAGTTAATATGAACCAAGTTCAGAACATCGGATACGAAATCAAAGAATGCATGACATAAGTGTGTAGAATCGGTATGCTAAGTTAACGTAATTGAGGTCTTCGCTGCAGTATATAAATTAGTGTTAGGCCACAGTATGGTAATCTTATGGTAATCTTGAAGGAATTGTGCTAACTGTAAACATGGAATATAATGGATGTATTTGTACTATTGTAAGATATTCCCTCAATTCGTTATGTGGTGGAACCATTATAAAAAATGACAGTGCACGCAAATGATACAAATGACACGGTTTATGAAACATTATATACTTTATTAATTTAAATTACGCGCATTTTTAAAGATTTGGAGAAATAAATACTAGTATAAAATAACTCAATATGGAAAGGAAATATATATTTGGAATTACCACTATATTTAGTATCGCAGGAAATCAAAACAGTTCTACACACAATCATATATACATGCATACACGCGCATACACGTGCGCACCGACAGACAGACAGACACACACACAAACACAGCACCGTCGTTATCAGGAACTATAATGCTATGAGATCATTTGCTGACCCTATCTCCATGGGATTTAGGAGGAAATGCACTATGATCACTATCAAATGCAATGTCATTTCGACCCGAGTAAAAAGTGCACTGAGAAAACAGGATAGTTCGTACACATCCGGAGTCTTGGCCCTAATGGCGAGGAAGATGAGAATCTACAGCGGATATTTTGATAACAGATATCACTTGGGAATGAGCAGGAAAATCAAGCTTGCAATTGAAACTCAAATAATGACAGGCCACTGTCGCTCTATATCCACGACAATAATTATTTCCTTTTCGATTCTCAAAGAATATACCGGATACTGTCTCCTCATCGCAACACCATTCTCCGATCCATATATAACCATCTCACCTACCTACAAGAACATAGTGTGTGTGTGTGTGTGTGTGTGTGTGTGTGTGTATGCGTGTGTGTGTGTGTGTGTGTGTGTGTGTGTGTGTGTGTGCGTGTGTACCGGTATATGAGTTTGTGTACATGTGTGTGTGTGTCTGTCTGTATGTGTGTGTGTGTGTGTTTTGTGTGTATGTGAGTGTGTGTGTGTGTGTGTGTGTGTGTGTGTGTATGTGTGTGTGTGTGTATGTGCGTGTGTGCGTATGCGTGTTTATGTATACATCAACTTATCAAGACATACAATGTATCCTGGATTACCATTATTAGCATAGCATTACCACGTGGAGAATATTCTGCAGCTAGTGTTTGCCTTGAAGGGGATTCGATAAGAGGCTTTAACAACCAAGTATGTGCATCATCATCTCACATACAACAACATCAACCTAGCAACTATCATAATATATCACCCGAACATGCATATCGCAGTATTTCAGCGTTGTCGTATATAGTGAAAGAAGAATCCGCATGATGATTATGATTGGTTGTACTAGTATGTTCCGCAATCTTATCCGCGTGTGAAACTGTTCTTCACTTCTGAGATTACTATACCTGTGTATGTATGAGATTCCACCTCAAACCTTTGTGTGTGTTGTTTAATACGCTACAACAATATTATATTATGTCAACCAAAATAAACTGGGTGCATGTACACAATAAACCAGTGTTGTATAACTAAGTATACATGTTGTGCACACGGAGTTAGAAATACCGTCACAGACGCAGGCTTACACACGAATTGACAATATACACACTAATGTACAGACATGAAACACAACAAAACACGACACAATACACAGACAAGTGTTATAGAAACTTCAGTGTGTATGATGTGCATATTAGTGAAATTTTACAATTGTAAAATAAACATGATGTAATAGAAATACGACAAAAGGCTACAAAATCTAACAGAATAATTATTTAAGAACACACACTGTATTTCCTAATGTGATTGTGTGTAAAATATTGAATGTGTGTTAATAGATGTAATCAAAACTGACGATATAGTAAATATGTTTCTAGATTAGGGATATTAAGTATTGGTCATAATGTGATATTTTATCTCTAGTAAATTAATTAATAGGTAATTGGATATACGCGTACGTTTATGAATAATTTTAGACAAGTATATTGATTCAAATTAAATATGGATACAAATACATGTGCATGTGAGTAGAAGTTGTCAGCATTACAGAATTACATCGTCATGATCGTGTGGCATGGTGTTGGACACTAGTACATCAGAAACTGTGTCCTATACACATTACAGGAAGTGTGTCCTATACAAAATACAGGAAGTGTGTCCTATACAAAATACAGGAAGTGCTTGCTACTGTAACATGTCCACGGACAAACCCTGTCAGGTATCGACAGACAATACCATGTATTTGTTATTATTATAACAAGGCAACGATTGGTGAAGTGTGCTGAGTCTCGGGCTATCAGTGTCGTACAATGTGTGTTGTGTACAGACTGACACTGACGATCACGGTGCAGGTACATATAGTGTCTTGTAATAATTGATCTTCCTTACCATCAATAGCTGATTGTAAAACGGCAATACAGACATGTACATTAGTGACATAAAGGGGGTTGTTTGTCCACGCTTCCAACGTGTACGCAATGATCAAACATAATACACATGGTTGTTATTTGTAGTATGATGAATTCATGCAATAATATACGAAACATAAATTATTAAAATGCACTCTTATACATGTAAAAATCATGCATGCTCTATATGATAGGGTACTAGGTTTGCATGCATGGGGATGTTAAGTTCATGCAGAAATATTGCTTGATGGAGTCACTCTCAGCATGCAAACTGAAGACTATGCCACCTATAGTTCTATGACAGGCAAGTTGGGTACACTCGTCAGCTTAATTCATAACAAAGGCGGATGCATGCATGACCTACCTGTGAGATGTGGTTTGACCTCCGAGTCGTAATACTGTCTCCACGGCCACCTGTACTCGAAGGAGAACGCCATCCACTTGCAGATGAGCTGTGAGTCTGCGGGGCAGTCCTTACACTTCACCTCCAGCGCCAGACGTTCCCGCGACGACACCAGCTTCCCGTCCATCTCCTGAGTGGTTACTGTGCTTCCTGACGTTCTGTCAACCATGGATATCGTGGAATCACACGAAATGTGGCAACATAGTGTACGATGTATGTTATTTACATGATAGTTGTGTCCATGCTCTATAGTTTATGTCACAATATTTCGGTTGGAAGATCGATTTTATTTTATATTATTGTTCTTACTATAATACCAAGATTAACCACGTACTTGTGTTTTATGTTTATCGTGATAACTTTTATTATCGAGCTATGAAACAACATGCGGAAAAGAATAATACTATGTGAAGGTATTTACACTATGTAAATGCTGAGCGGGTTGCCTGCGATAATGTTGACTCTGATGATGCCGGAAGAGCTTCTGCTTCCTTTAGTGCCAGTACAAGTCAGCTCGAGTTGCTCCCCAACCACAAACAAGTTGGTGTTGAAGGAGAGTGATCCAGTCACGGCGCCGTTGATGGTGTCGCATGCAGTAGCTGAGGAGTTTCCAACCAGCATTTTGCATTTCCACGTGAATGAGGTAAACATCTATAAAAGACATGCAGACACCAATGGCAATGCGTCATCACAGTGTATACTTGCAAAATACAATTAAGTGTCCAGAACACACTATTCTTTACGTTTGATGGCTTTCTTAACAGAAATATTTTGTTTACTTTCCATTATAGTTGCCGTAGTTACACTTGATGTACTAATATACTGAATGTTCCCACTAATATAGAAGACGTTGGAAAGAATTGGGTACCTGTTGACTTGGGTCAAAGCTGGAGAGAGGAGCCACGTCGGGGTCAAATGAATACTGGTCTGGGGTGAAGGTCACTGCTGCGTTCTCTCCCCTGTCAACCTCGCTGATCCCGCCAATCTCGATGATAACAACGAGATCTGACTTGCCCACCTCAAAGAACGTTACAGCTTGCTGTTTAAAGGTACTGCTATCAGGTAACAGCATCTGCATCGTGTACGTTGCCTTGTATAAGCCATAGTCTAGCGTCCGTGCTTGTATTATCAGTTCAGCTTTATTAGACGCCGCATGGGTGGTGTTAACGACCTTTCCATAACCTGTGTCTACTTCTTCCACGACCCAGGACTTTTTATTCGCGAATGTTGCAGAACATTTTATTTCCGTTTTGCCCTTAAGAACGATTTTTTTACTTCTCTGGAACTTCATCGGTGTCTTAAAATCTATCTGTTGATCGGTAATGGCAAGAGTAGGCTTGTTGCAGTCCATAGAGCTGACAGAATGGAAGAATTCCAGGTATGTAGAGGAGAAGTCGTTCAGTGCCATGGCTGCTAGCTTGTAATTACCATTTTGCTCGTACGTGTATGTGACCGTCATCGGGTTTTGGAGAGTTCCTGAATACACACCGCTAGCAAAGTGGGTCGTACACGTTGACAGGGTGCCATAATTGTATGTTTTACCGCTGCCGTCTCCGAAGTCCACATTCAGACAACTATTTTCTCCAAGTACGTCAAAAGTGAACTTGAATTGTTTGGGTTCTTTCGCTTTGGCCCGTGGTGTTAGATCTTCCACTGCGATCTTTCTTACTGGTTCTCGCAATACGATGTTCTTAGTCTCAGGATTTGATGCGCCAAGTGGGTTGAATGCTTTAACTTCCACCGTGTATGTACCGGACTTATGAGAGAGAGAGAGGGAAAAGGGTCAATGATTAATCAATTCCACTATTGACTAACAAATAAATGCATACTAGTATAATGGATGAAATAAAGACCATTCACTCATTATTAACATAGTATATGAGTGCAGTAGATGTATATTACCTCTAAAAGTTGACATGAGAATGTAGGTGTGGTCTTGTTGCACACAACAGCTGGACTTCCGGAACCATGCAGCGCAGTCATGACGTAGTATACCGGTGTTCCTGTATAGAAATGTGTCGTTCTTACAACAATAGAAACATATACATCACTGATTTCGGTACAGATACTTATACTTATTTTGAGGCGGATGATAGCGACTTAATATTGGAATTGGTGGAAATAACACGTACCATTCCGAATTAATCGTGAATATTGGTGTACTCTATGCCATAGTATGGGCTCTGTATTGTCGCTGATTGTCAGCACTGTAGTATAACTATTGCAGACTTCCTCATACGGGCATCTGATAAAGGCCTGAGATTACGAAACCTTTTGAGTACGACCTCAGATTATATAAGGGGATTTGTGAACAAGACTTTGAGTTGAGCATGAATTCTTACTCAGAAAAGTCTCGTAATCTCGGGGCTTGATATGAATAGCATAATCTTGAAAGCGGCTCAAAATTCATATTCAAAAGCCCCGACAAATATAATAATTACAAATAAATGTATACTTTTTTTAAAGACTCCATATATTCAGTGATCACATACCGACGGCAACGGTGACGGTGGGGATGATGGGTCTGGACGTGGGGAACTTCGTGTTCGTGCCGTCGATGCCGTTCTTCAGTGGTGCATTGACGGGGACCTCCGGCTGATACTGAATCACGTAGCTGACTGTGGTGAGGCGGACGTAACTTCCGGCCTATGTGCAATACAAGTAAACTTATGTCCTTGCTTCATTCATACACATATATGGATAGCATTCTGTATCCATAATATTTATATTGAAGTATAGGTAAGCTAAACATAAACAAGTAATGATTAACGTACGAACCGTTCTCGATGTGGTTAATTTTCGGTGCTTCAATGAATTAAATCAATTACTTCTCCCTAGTGATTCGAGACGCGAAGTCTTCATACATGTTGGTGAGAGAGCTGCTTTAAGCATATGATATGACATCTATTCGATAGTATGTGTTGTATAATATGTATAGTATAGTATGTAGTGTATGACTAGTATAGTATGTATTGTATGTATAGTATAGTATGTATTGTATAGTATGTATTGTATATAATATATAGTATGTATTGTATAGTATGTATTGTATAGTATGTATTGTATAGTATGTATAGTATATATTGTATGTATAGTATAGTATGTATTGTAATGTTGACACTTTCCAAAACCAATACAATTATTTGAAAACACATTACATCCAGAAAGTACAATATTAATCGATATGAAATGTACTTCGTGAATGTATATGATATTGACCACCAATAGTACTCAGATGTGTGTTATACAATACAGGTCGAGACACGTGTAGTTAGATTCAAGTCCATCTGTAAGGAGATATTCCCTGAGATGGCGGAGTTCGCTTTCCTTCCAAGCCGTCGAAGCTGAGTCTATGCTACACACTGCTCGGACCTCTCCCTTTTTTAAGACGAAATCATGGTAACGCAGTAATGCACTATACATGCCTGTAGTCTACAATCAAGCGCACACTTATCATAAGGAGTAGGGTCATTATCCTATTGGCCATGCCACGAAAGTAGAAGAAATACACGCAGTAGGTCCGCATGGGAAAATGTGACAAGATGGATAGGTATTATCTGGGTGTGTCTCTATCATAAACTTGAAATAGATCATTCAGTTCCACATGACATAATACTAGATGGTTTCTCATTGGACAGATCTAGACTGTGATGCAGCTTGGTAAGGGGAAATAATGACAGACATCAAGATGCATCACAATATAATAAAATACAATCTGTCCATTGAGAAACCATTCTAGTGTGATGTCATGCGGAAATGAATGACCTAAAGTTTATGATAGAGACACCCAGAGAAACCCTATCAGTCTTGGTACATTGTTCTCAGTAATATGGGGAAATACTGGTAGACATGAATAACACACGTTCACTCACAAAGAAGTCGTCTGCGATGCTGGATCCCCCATTAGCGAGCTTGATGTTAGCCACGTAGTGCCCTGGAGCTGGAGGAGAGTAGGAGATGACCTGGGGCACCCCCGCCGTGCCGGTGAAGGGCTGAGTGATGAGAGTAGACCCATCCCCCGGGTCAACCGTGATGACAGCGTTCGTAGGCATTGGATCATTCTGGCACACCACGGAGTATTGGATAGGATCTGATATAAAAAAAGCAAATTATTGAATGGGTATTATTTACCAGCTACTAATAATTACGTGGCACTGGACATATTCGGTGTAGAGTAATGCAGAGCGTTAGCCTTAACGTATTCAGAGTGTCAGCATTGACGTATTAAATGTTAACATGAACGCACTCGTAGCTCTAACTACCTCAGATATGTTAAGTCTGATGACTTTATTTCTGACCAACTGTCAAAATGGATACTGTTCTCGAATACTTACTGACGCCGTGTTCAACGGGAAAGTTGGTGGAGAGTTTACAATCAAGGGTCACTTCCACATCCACCTTCAATGTATACGAGGCCGTGACTGTGTCCAGGGGTGTTTCTACCTTGCAGTCTACTGTTTTGGTGCTGGCTGCTCCAGTATAGGTGATGGCTGTAGTGTCCTTACCATCACGCCCTGTCCCTGCACAGCGAGATACTGGTATTAACATCTCACGTAGAACGTACGTAGACTTAAAACAACATAGGCTGATTAAACAGCATGAGAAGCAGAGGAAGGGAGAGAGAGAGAGAGTTAGAGTGGTAGGGGGTAGAGAGAGGGACAGAGACAGAGAGAGGTGAAAATATATGAGACAGATAGAGAGATAGAGGATGAGGTAGATAGAGGGAGACAGAGAGGGGAGGAAGCGTGAGATAGATAGAGAGATAGGGGATGAGGAGGTAGATGGAGGGAGATATAGAGACAGAGAGATGAGGAAGAGTGAGACCGATAGAGATATAGGGGAGGAGCAGGTAGATAGATGGAGTTATTAAAACTTTACGACCATGACGGTACTATAATATAAATGTAAAATGTATTTACAGTTAAATAATTTGAGTTGCATACTTGATGCCTCCGAATATCACTATTATGTTATCACATGATTGAATTAGATACAGTGATAATGAATTAAGCTAGGAGGTTATGTATGTATGGAATGATGCAATATTTCGGTAAGGACAACGTGTTCCGTGTAGCATACCTATCCTTTGCCAGACCTTAGGTCCATTTCCGTCACCAAAGTCACATGTTAGCTTTGCGTGAGTTCCGCTGGGACCCCTGTACATGATGACGTTGATGTCCAGAGGTTTTCCTATGATGGCCCCCGCAGGCTCCGACACAACCCTCATGTTCTGTACAGGATCTATGACGCACATCTCACTGTTGGGGAATGACTTAGTACTGATGGAGTTCCAGATGCGCGCATTTATCATGTAGCAAGCAGGATCCCTGTATTCGTGGTAGTATTTCTGATTCAAAGCCAGTGGGTAGGTTTTTACAAAGCTGTCACCAAAGTCGAACTCCACCTCAGCAGCATTAGGCGTGGTCCCTGACGTCTGGAACTCAAAGTCTGCTTTCCCTGGGGGTGTGAAGTAAATAGTGGGTTGATGAACCAACGTGACGTCACTTACACTCAGCACTGAGGTGATCACGTAGTTTTTCGTCTCTGTGCGGGCTCCATTGGCGCAGGTAATGACAACATTGTTGGCCTGTCCAGTGCTATACGTATGCTGAAAAGACTTCGTAGGTGGGTTTAGATTAGCCCAGTCTGATGCTCCGTTGTCAAAAACATCATCTATAGATCCATCTCCCCATACCCACGTGCATTTAACATTAGAGCCTTCAGTCATCGTCACACTGCACGTGACAGGGGAACCTGTCGCTATAGACGTGGCGTCACAACTCGTCACCACATCTTTCATCGCGGTTTCTATGATGAAATTCTCTGAAAGGTTGATAGTGCCTAAAGCATTGCTCGCACTGAGTGTTAACGGGTAGCTGTTTGCGTTCATGCCTGGCTGAAGGGCTGTCTGCCATTTTAAAGCCGTTGGATCTTTGGAGTCCATTGGGATCGTGTTGCCATTGAACGTCAGTGCGAATGTACAGGCTGTTCCTCCAGTTAATGTCCATTCAATTCTGAAGTCTACATTCTTTGCTGCTCCTAGCTGTACCACCGCAAGGCCTGTGCACGGCTGTTGCACGGAGATACTGCCGCTGAACACCATCGAGTTGACATGGTTGGAACAATTAGCCACCACGTTATACGTTCCCCCAGCAGCGAACACGTGTGAGACCACCAGTGTATTCTGTGCAGCAGCTTCTAGAGTGGTTACGGTGTTAGAGTCGCCAAAGTCCCACTCTATGGTATGGTCAGATCCGCCTGTCAATGCTATAGTAAAATCACAGTTATTGCCGGTGATACAGCTAACATACGTAGCTGAGAATCCTGTGATCCTATCCTCCACATGCACAGTGGTGAGGTTCGACTTTGCCACTAGCTGGTTGTATGATGTTGTATTCACAACGTATGTGCCTTTCGCGGTGTATGTGTGCTCGTACGTCATGCTTGTGGACCCAGTGACGGTGTTGGTGTCGTCAAAATCCCAGTCGTGCTTGACATTGGTACCTGGAAGGAAATAGTCTTGCGTATTATGGCAGAGTATGTATCACCCATCAGTTTACGTCGTATTATATATCTAAAGAACTATCTAAAGTATGTCACTCCATCACCAGGTATTAAGACAATAATAGAGTTCTGCATGCCATAGGTACAGGAATAATTAATAAGCTTATTCCCTGAACAGGTAATCTGTTCAATTCACAAGTTGATTCTTGATTCATTAAAATGTATACCATTTACTAAGCCTTTAACAAGTATGAAAATAAAATATATATTCAGTCATTATATTCGTAATGTTCGTTGTCTTATTGTAAAAACAGTATTATTGTAAAGGTTTCATCTGATTCTAGGACATGTTTTATATGTTGTAATGGGAAAGATAAGGTCACGGTCTCATTCGATTAGGCATACGAGTTTAGGGACGAGTTGAGGCATTATATAAATTAACTATCCGTTTAATGTCGCTACAAAGTCTTTGAGTTGTCAGGAAATATAGAACCGAAGACGCGTCCAAATACTCCATAGAGATATTAGTCATTGACATACTTCGGCACGACTGCCACGTTATTTGCTTCATATTTTGACACGTTAGCAGTATTTTGACACGTTAGAAAATAAATATCGGAAATATAAATTCTGCAGCGAGATTTATCATGGTTATTTTGTATGGACAGTCCTATAAAAGCTGGCGACTTTTGAAAAACAACCCTTCATATGGCCTAAATACATACAGTTATAAATGTTCGAAATCATCAAATAATTAAAATTGTCCATGTCCAGTCCAGCTCATCATCGCACACTAAAGGCATTCAATTCCACTCAGGACTCACTTCGTGTGGTATCCATGGCAATACTTCTAGACAAATGTGCGCAAACTGTGTGGGAGCTATTAATAGAACAATGCTAAAATCTATTTCATTGGATGGACTTTTACATTAAATTCATCAGATAAAATAATATCATTGGTTGGCTGTTTGCGAAAGTGTTCATCTGGATGTCTGCCAGGGGTACCATATGAAGACTTAGTGAGTCCTGAACGGAATTACCCACCGCTGTGGTGCGAGGATGAATCCAGTAAAAGTTGATTTAAACACTAAATCAAAACTCAGTAAGCAATACTTGCATCCACGCTACAGACATTCGTTTTTCAGTATCGATGCGTCATTCTACTCGAAGTTACACATGTTAATTTTTAGTATGCATCATGAGAATGCAGTACCAACCTGTTTGAGGCTGAATGGTGAAGGTATTCTGTTCATTGGTGGCCCAGTATGACTCGGCCTCCACAATTGTGACGTTTATTCCCTGCAGGACCTCGACGTCAGAGTTGTTGACCTCAGAGTGAGTAAAGTCAAGGTTGCTGACCGTGGTGACCAGGGGGTACGTTCCGGGAGTAGTGAAGGTGTAGGTGAGAATCACCTTGGTCTGGCTGGAATAGATGGCTCGGAGGTGGTGTCGAATCCCTGTCTGTGCTGCGCCGCCTCCTGACGTGAACGTGGTAGCTCCGTTTGCGTATTTACTGTCGCAGTTAGTCCGGCCAGTGGACACCGTTAGAGCGGATGCTGCAGCGGTTCTCTCGTAGGCCAGGATGTCTCCCGCGTAGACTTGGACGAGTTCCGCCGATTCCAGGAAGGCGTATCCCACAGTGGCAGTCACTTGAATAGTCTGTCGTATGACGTAGTCGTTCTTTGGCGGAGTGCAGACGTACCTGGAGCCTGCTGTACAGCCTGGGGTGCAGGACTTGGCTCGGGGACAGAAGGAGTCGGCCACTGCGCATGTAGCTGCAGCAGAACATCCGCCACAGCTGTTGGTTTCATAGCAGTAGTCAGCACAGTTGGGCCGCAATATCTGGAATATGACGTCACACACTTATATTATTCAATACTTAGGCCTAAATGTAAGGTTTGTTAGTGCTAGAATGGCACTTTACTTTTATAGATTACAATGTTTTGGGGAAGAGATAGCAATTGGCATGTGTGTGTTCGTATCAGCTGTGCATTATCCTCGGTTGATTCTATAGTGCTAGAAATGGTCCCATACTCAGTGAAAATTCCTAGTTTGGTTCTATTTGGATAGAAATGATCATGTGCTTATATAAATTAGCCTCCATGTGCTTACAGCAATTAGTATGGATGGAATCATGATTGTGTTTTACATGGTACCCACTATCCTGGATGTCTTATTCTGGTGTTAGTCACCCGGGAATTGTTATTCAAATTTGCCGCTCTTTGAATACATGCAGCAGTTCTTGCTTATGTTTCATCTCGCTGTGTAAATATCCGTGGCCACGGACAAGGCATCTATCCACATAGACCTAGCCGTGACATAGCAGACAGTGGGGGCCGGAAGCGGCGCTATTTCCACTAACCATCAGAGTAAGCTGACCGCCTGTCTCCGCCCAGAACTCCCAGTGAGTGACGACTCCCTCGTACTTGAACTCCGCAGCGTGCATCACGTAGATTCCGTCGCCAGTGTGCGTGTCGGGAACGTCCGTGGTGGACGGAACACAGCACCCCGCGCCGTCAACCACAGGATCTACACCCAGACCAGAGAGCAGTTAGATGCTTCAAATCAAAGCCTATGTTACAATTATGCAAACATCGTAATCTGATGAACGTATCCATATATACAACTCATTAATTTATTGTATTTATTACATGTTATTTGTATCGCGCTAGTAGCAAAAAGGCTAAAGAAAACAATGGTATAGGTGCAAGTACTAGTAACCTGGCAGACACCATATTACCGCACTTTTACAAATCTCTTGTGATATCCCCAAATTATCCGCCCTTACAAGTATTTAAATGTAAGTAAATTAATATGTCGCTTCAATCGCTCGTAATCGCTCCAACTGACCCGCCACGTCAATGGTGCGCGCAGTACCATCCACCGTGTCAGACAGTCTCATCCGGGTTCCCTCCGTTATGGTGGCTGTGCAGAAGTTTTCATCGTCAGTGATGAACAGAGGACACTCCACTGACACCTTCTTAACAGGGGCTTGCACCACCACCCCGGCGCTGCTGGATTTCGGCTATAAATGTTATAAAACATTGATGAAGATTAAACTAATATAATAGTATCGTAAATGAGTGAATCATATAATTATTATGTTTTACTCTGTTATGTAGATAACTGATGAAGAGGGTAATACACGCCAGAGGTGAGCGATTTATCGCCGTTGCAATCAACGTCGACAATAAGAAAGGGATAGGAATTGGTCTATAAACAATATTGCTGCCAGGAATGCTATTACCATCTTTACGCTGGCCAGCTGAATCTGCGAAACAATTAAAACATCTTTGCTCACTGGCATCAACTCGATGGACACGAGGGTACTCACTGCAACGGCGGAAGCGACGTCCGAGGCGGTGACAGTGGCGTCGTGTTGTCCTGGGAGATAGTACGTTTTTGTCAACATTCCTGTCGCGTTCTTCTTTGTGTCTCCGTTACCGTCACCGTAGTCCATTTGGTAGTTCAACGCTCCACTGGCGCCCGTCACGATGGCGAATGTGACGCTCTCCCCGACCTTGAGAGTGGTCGGGCTGGCCGACAGCTCCACGTTCCCCATGGCCTGCACGGACTGGTAGACGCTGATGTAGCTGTCTCCTCCACACTTCTGGGTCGCATCGCCTGTAGGGTCAGTGGATGGCACATTAGAACTTGGTGTACGTCTCGGAATGCGGCTAAGTCAATTAATACAACTACCTTTCATTCCCCGTTAAATAAATTATACGGAAAATCCATAATGAATTCGACGTTAACGATAATGACGGCTTGGATTGTAAATCGTACACTAATGCTAGTATGAATTAGCAACATCAATTAATTCAGACTAATCGGAGCTAATGTGTATTGTTATTAATACGATTGCTGTGAAATAACTAGCCTTTCCTTGTACATCTAGCTTGTACTCGTAATAAGAATTAATTACCTGCGCATGCCGTTGGACAGAAACTGTCGTCTTTCAGATACGATGCATTCGGTTCAGTGGATCCGCAGAAGCAGAAGCGGCCGAATGTCAGCCCAGCGTACGTCGCCTCGTACAAGCCACACAGCGCCGTGCAGTCCTCAATCTTGAGGGTTTTGGGGTCATAGTTCCCTGGACTGATAGGGAAGTGGCGAAGACGTATGTTCTCTTGGAAGCATCCTGTATATGTTGCTGTAATTAAAATGTAATCCTTTACTTCACTGTGCATGTATCTTTAACGTGTGTGCGGTTGTGAATGAGCAGTGAACCTATCCCTAAGAGCAATGCCAGTTGCCATGCCACTACATCATTAGTTGACAGAATAGTAGCTGCATATAATAATGTTCCATACTTTTAGGCTTGGAGAAAACTGTTTTCGTGCGGAGACAGGTGTAAACTCTATGTTCAATGAAAAGATCGAATTCCGTATTCAATATCGTGTATTTATTTCTAGAATACGGTACTTCATTAATGGACGTGTAGTCCGTGTCATGTTGTGATTGATCCATTGCCTGAAACATCACTAGAACATCACTAGAACATCACTAGAACATCACTAGAACATCACTGGAACATCAAACCAAAAGCAATATTGACAATATGATAACTGTATCTGAAACTAAGTGAATGCATAAGGCGAATACAACCTGAGTGTATAAATCATCAATTCACCTGTCACTGAACTACAACACCGTAGTTGGTTAATTTACACAGAACATCACCTGGTGCAGACAGACACAGTGTATTAACGTATCGTACACAGCATGAACAATGGGCTGTATGTGCGACGTAAATACCTTTTCATTTCATCCATATTTCTCTTCTTCTTGTGTACATACTATTCTCATTCATGTTATATTATGTTATAGAAATGTATATGATGTAGATACTCAGGAGCGGGTTTTCTCCTAAGTTGGCATAACTTGTACCCAATCCCATTGTATTGTGAATAAAACATGTTTAAACTAAACTAAGTATGGCAGCACCGGGTCCTGTTCGTTGTTGAAACATTAACAATAATATGTGTGTCCACTGTCCACTGTCCACTGTCCACCCTTATATTACAGATATAATAGGAGTCTAATGAATTTCAAATGGTATTTAGGAGACGTATTGCGTAGCCCATTGGGTTTACACAAATATTGCATTATTCGAAAGTGATGTCGATAGTGGAATTACATTCAAACACGAACCTGATAAACGAATTATTCTTGCAAAATATCATCTAGATATGTTTAGTTATGTTTAGTTTTAAAAGTGGTGTTGTTCACGTGCGCGTTCTAACTTAACATTATTTCACACCAGAGGCAAATTTCGAGACAACAAACGCACCGATTTATTCTTGCAAAATATCATCTAGATATGTTTAGTTTGCCCAACTTCAAAGATAATAATACGCATTACTGTACGCGCTGGTTTTTTTTAAGTGGTGTTCTGAGATAGAACCGTATTATTTATCGATACTACAGTATATACCTTGCACACAAAAAGTTAAATTCGTATCGACAAATTTAGATAGAATAATGTTGTTGTTGTCGCCGCTGATTGTTTGGCGATATTTCGCTCGCCTTTGGTGTGTAATGACCTTTGCAACGTAAGCAGGCCTGTTAAATTAGTTATTCTTTCTGGTGTTCCGTAAATTAACAAAGCAGTTTTAACAACTGTGTGTTGTCCTTAGCAACATGACTTCTACTACCGGTAATCCAGTTTAGCATGAGTGGTATCCAAATATGACGCACCTATATCTAAGTGTTTTCAAAGTCACAGGAAACACTGAGTGGACTAATATACTTCATAGGTAATGGGGGTTTTATATGGCCAGTACATACTTGAGTGACAGTTCTTGCTGTAAATACATATATCGACTGGACCGGCGTGACATGAATGTTCAGTGTAAAATCATGGTGTTGTACTTGTACCACAAATCAATGCGTGTATGACGTTGCTATGGAATCATACGACAGTGCTCATAATCTATACTGTATCGATCACACAACAAACAGTCTTTCAAATCTCACTTTCACGGACAAAAGGGTTTATGTACCGGTTTAAATGTTCTGCGTTCAAGAAAAATATAGTTCTACCAGCAAACCCTAATATAACCTATGGTTCTTATTATATTTCAAACCGCACATGTTAAAGCGGCA
Organism: Lepetodrilus elevatus; assembly: GCA_034780755.1. Classification (NCBI taxonomy): domain Eukaryota; kingdom Metazoa; phylum Mollusca; class Gastropoda; order Lepetellida; family Lepetodrilidae; genus Lepetodrilus; species Lepetodrilus elevatus. The sequence goes on along the minus strand of JAVCKZ010007348.1, from coordinate 777 downwards.
CTGAGTACTAAATTGTTGACGATAACTCCATAGCTTAAACCAGCGGTCGTTTCCATGTGATCAATATACTGACATAATCTACTAATTTCGTAGTCGATGACAATTTATCAACCTGTCCGCTATGATATAGATATCAGCTATCTTGGGTAGTTTAATTTAGATAAGCACACCTAATTGCTATTATCATACAATATGATCATCTATCTAGTTACAGTGTGATCACTACGGCTATTGAAAGTACCATGAATGCCGTGCTGCATGATCCATCATCAAAGAATTGTATTCACACAAAAAAATATATTGACCCTGGAACCTGTCATCTCGAAATAACCAGTACAATTTGGCTGTGATATTTTTTATTTTTTTTTGGCTGTACACATGACGTGACATTGAACACGTCATTATTCACAATGATTTAGAAAACAAATAACGGCTTTTAAAATACAAATGCAATGTAATGCAATACAATCTGGCCCATTCAATTTCTTTAATGCAAAGCATGCGTAGATGTATATGTATTATGGATATTTATAAAGTCTACGTGATTGTGTACATTTGTATTCGTAATTGTATATATAGAGAGTGTTCATCGTGGTGCATTGTATGTCATTAATGGCCCGGTGCTGCCCCTAAATATTGAATATGTTATCTAAATACATGTATTTGCACACGATACCATAATAAACTATCTTAAATTATAATTATTATTATTATTATTATTATTATTATTATTATTATTATTATTATTATTATTATTATTATTATTAATTATTATTA
>JAVCKZ010007237.1:4784-20578 GCA_034780755.1 Lepetodrilus elevatus | reverse complement strand
ATACTGGTATAACATATGTGGGACAATAAGGATTGTCTGTACATACTGGTATAACATATGTGGGACAATAAGGATTGTCTGTACATACTGGTATAACATATGTGGGACAATAAGGATTGTCTGTACATACTGGTATAACATATGTGGGACAATAAAGATTCTCCATGTGTATTCATATTAAATATGACTAACAATAAGGATTGTCTACCAGCAACTGGAAACAAATAAAACCAAAGCATTAGTAGCCATTGAGGAACTTCTGAAAGTTGTACTGCAACACATTTAATAAATTCATAGCATACAATGCAAAAATATTATTATATAAATGAAACACATTTCCATATACCAATATTAAAACCCATTTATACTAAATCTAGATTACTGAAAAACCTGTAGATTCTTAAAAAATAACTGATGTGAGAAACTATCTACGAATAAATAATGTTGAAATCATGCATGTACAAATTACCTGACTTTCTACATACTAGTAAACCAAGGAAAGTAAGAAATCCAATATGGCTGTCAATCTGACTTACCAACAACAAACTGTTCTCTGTCCTCGATGGGGACGGGCTTCTTGGTTTTGCCGTCCCTGGACTTCTTGGAATCCCCACTCTTCTGGGACACCTTGGACACCCCTGTCTTAGTGCTGCCCTTATCACTGGCCGTGTCGTCCGTGATCGGGGACTCATCTGGTGGTTGTGCTGCCCCACCCGCCACTCCTTCCTCCTGCAAGCAGAGAGGCGTGTTTGTGGTGACATTAGTTGCATGAGGGGCATCAATGATGAGGTCATCCTTGAAACTTAGGCCATTATGACTACACTTAACCACCATCAAATTGATGGAGGTTAAGAGTAGTCATAATGGCCTGTGTTTCGAGGATGTGATGAGGTTAAGAGTAGTCATAATGGCCTGTGTCTCGAGGATGTGATGAGGTTAAGAGTAGTCATAATGGCCTGTGTTTTGAGGATGTGATGAGGTTAAGAGTAGTCATAATGGCCGGTGTTTCGAGGATGTGATGAGGTTAAGAGTAGTCATAATGGCCTGTGTTTTGAGGATGTGATCAGGAGTAGAGTTGGAGGTAAAGTTGTCAGAAGATATTTTTGGTTGCAGAGACTAATTGTTTTTGGAACAGCTCCTCCTTATTGGGCGGCCATTACATGGTGTCCTTGGTTCCTCGCCACTCTTGAGGACAGTGAGTGAGTGAACATGGAGGTTAACGTCGCTGTGGGAATCTTTCACCCATTTGATACGATCTTGATGACAGAGGTGCAGTATTGTCAGATAACGAAGCTAGATTCAATGGATTCATTTCTTTTGAGTGAGTGAGTGAAGAAATAAGTGTGTGTGTGTGTAAGAGAATGAGTGAGTGAGAGTTCATTGCTGCTTAAGGTCATCTCTGGAAACCTTTCATCAAATTTCTGATGACATTCTGATTTCTCTTGAAAGTGAAGTCCAACTGAACAAAACAACACCTTCAGCCTTAATTAACTAATCTCCTCAGCCTTAATTAATTAACCTCCTCAGCCTTAATTAACTAACCTCCTCGGCCTTCTTGACGGCCTGAGCGAAGGCGTCTTCAGCTGCTGCATCTGCTGCTGCATCTGAAGCTTCAGATAACTTCCTCTGGGCATCTGCCATCTTCTCTCCCGAGACCGACGACGTCTTCGATGACCCTTTTGACCTGTGACTCAATGCAATGTCAGCAACCTCTGGCGCACCATAGCTGATGACATCAACATCGCCCACGTCACGTATGGACACACGCTCCGACTGGATGGAGATGGGATGTTTGTCTTCATCTGCGCCTCCTGGGGGGAGAGGTCAAGTCTGGGGTCATGGACCTTTCTTTTTGGACTATGGACTACCGTATATCAGTAGTTTGAAGTATCATTGAATGCATACAGATAGAATATGTAAGAATGAGCTCACATCATTTATTACACTTCCATGTTTATCAGAACTTCAAAGCTACCAGTAGAATTTACTAAACCTTTTGAACACAGAATTCTGTTACAGAAAATGCTTTTGTAAACCCTTTCACACACCAATTTGGGTTAGTACGTCTCTATAAATCTTTTAATGCTTTAGACACTTAAGGATCCTCTCGATATTAAATTTCCAGCCTTACAACAAATCTACTCAGGATTCCTCAACCATCTGGGTCTAACAATAAAAACTGATTTTAAAAAAAAAAGAGAAAAAAAGAAAAATTATTATTGTAAAAATAATATATTTAAGATTCTGTCCATAACTGTCAGTATCAGACCTGGTGGCACATATATGTGTCCTGCCTTGACGCCGCCGAGTGCTCGGGACATCTCCTGCTTGGATCTGAGGACGCTCTTGCCACTCTGCGCATCCTGCACGATCTCGATGTCCTCAGGACTCAGAGGTTTATGCGTCAACGCCTCCATGAGTTCCGGGCTGATCGCCACATTCGCAGGAAGTGATTCTTCAGACAGACCAGTCGCCTTGGCAACTGCAGTTTAAAAAAAATACAAAATACAAACAGCAATAAATCTTAATTGTATACAATCACGGTTTGTTAATATATTTCATGGTCAAACATATTTTACCTGAAAGTATGTACATTTGATTTGTCTACACACAAATCTATATTTTCCACAGGTGGAACTGGTTTTCAATATTTTCAATATTTTCATCAATTTCTTTAAATTTTGTTATCTCATGATAAAAACTACAAAACTACCGGTATGATAAAATGTGAAAATATTGCCACATTATTATTACGATTATTATTATTACAGCTATTATTATTATTATTACTATTAATATTATTATTATGGTTATTATTATAACGTGAGGCTGACCTGCTGTGATGAGGTTGCGCTGTATCTGCTCTCTGTAGTCGGCGGCCGTGGGGTCCGCGCTGGTCGTACGATGCTGCTTCATCACCGCCTCGATGGCCTCCTAGAAGACCAGTATACGTGCAGACAGTTTGAGCGTATTCGTTTCAAACACTCGACCAACCCTAGGGTGAAATTAGCCAATGACCAAACACTCATGATGATACGAGTATCATCATTGGCTAATTTCATCACGCGACCGTCACTCTAGGGTAAGTCAAGTGTTGAATAGAATACGCTCTTTGTAACATGCTATCTACCTGCATTGTTAATAGCTAGCTACTGCAATAATGTTTTACACTAAGTGAGTAATTTTGATACTCGGCTAATAATAATAATGTAACTATTCACAAGCAAAAATGTTATAATAGATCTCAGCATTTAGCACTAATATATAAGGTGAATAATGTACTATAGGATTATGTTTGGTAGGTGGTCCAAGCGTTGGACAGGGTTTGTTAGGTAGGTGAAGATGGTTGCTTCTACTAGTTGAGTTGACATCACAGAACATACAGGACATCCACAGCACAAACACAGGACATACGTATGACAAAAGGACATCCAGGGAAAATATGTGCAATTCGTAGTGACAGTGCTATACATATATATAAATCACTAAATTATTTGAATTTTCCGCCAGACGGATGCTTCGTACACAAGTCAATACGACATAGATGGGAATTCTGGCCCTGGATTGGTTGTAAATGGTATTTTCCACTGTATTTCACAAGTATAGTCCCCAGCCGATTACAACATCAAATTTGAACTACATGAGAACCTAATTTGTTCATTTTATTTGGTGGTCTTTATGATAGTTGAAGTTTACACAATATATTCGTTCCAAACATACAGTGACGTCATGCACGTTCCTGTGAAACGTAAATAAACAATTTGACATGTGCTTTTTCTTTGATTTCTACATTGCTGGGGAACTGAACTTTGCAATGTAGGTTGTTTTGAATTACTGAATCAGTAGTTATGCATACGTTATAAATACGTTAACACTGTCGTCTATGGGATATTATTTGGTGGTTTATAACCTATACAGACTATAGTGCTTGTACATTCACATCAAGGTGCTCTCTCTCTCAGCCTACATCATGACAGTCTGCGGAATATCTCGACATTATGGACATAGAGATTGGTTGGAGGAAATGGCAATCCTATACATATATTTGTCATAATAGTAACAGTGACATGTACTTCTTCACTGTACGAATGCATCAGTTTGGATTGTCAATGCAATTATTTAACCATCTCCAGTGGGACCAATGTATAGCTGACTGAATTCACATACAAAAGTACATTATAATTATTAGAAACAGTAGTCATCTACAGTCTGCCTCATAGATATCACCCACGATATGCTGTCATGATGAAGGCTGAAAACAAGAACCAAACACTTTGATTGGTTGACTATCCACCAATGAAACAGCATCTTACAGAATCGGCTTTTTCCTGTACGGATTGACTGCGGGATAGGTCTTTGGTCGGATGGCGTTCTGCCCACAGCGTTGCTGCTTGCTAAATTACAATTAGGAAGCAGTTAAAGCTAGAAAAACTATGCTTCAAATAGAATAAAATATTGAAAATGAATATTTGTTCATTAATCTAAATGGATGTAAAGTGTTAAATCAATCAATTAATCTAAAATCTACAAACAGTGCCTATTTAAATATTTTACTAAATATTTATATGAAATCTATATCATAATTAATATCTAGTATATTGTTCTAAACAACAATAATTAGTATTACAATGTAAGTGTTAATCTATATTTAAAGCAGAATGTATAAAACTATGAACAACATGAAATCTGAACATTGAAATTCTAATAAACAATAATGCATGCAAATGTTTATATAGTTGCCAACATAAAAAATTATTATTATAATAACAACTATGATATTAACCAGATTATATTTGTTTATGTAGGTATGTAATACAGAAAGTAACAGAAATCATGAAAATAGCAAATAAAAAATAAAAACAAATCATGAATATTATTCATTTTACTTTAACTCTTGCAAATGGTACTGTATTTTTTTAATGCACATGCAAGACTGTTGCGATATCTTACCCGAATATCGGCCTCCAAGTTGAGACCGGCGTCGGACTGACTGAGCACGCTCTGAGCAATCTTCTGAGCATGCTCAGTGAGCGCCTCCACCAGGATCTGCTCCGACGTCGACGACCCTGCAAACCAGAAATACTGTAGCATCAGCATCATGGAATTGACGTTTGTAAATATCCAAGACAAAGAAAGTGGATAATTATGTCCAAGATGGAAACTTGTTTTTCCAAGAAATATTTTTTTTAAATTTAAAAATTTAAAAACTTTTTCCTATTAAAATATTCTCACAGCAAACATTCTTTATAATTTGTAAAAAAAATACCTAAATGTCTTAATACAAATTTGGTAGTGCTAGATCATGAACATTAATGATACAAATATTTATACATTACACATACCAAAAGAAATATCAAACATTCTTTTTATCAACTGCATATAATTTGTATAATACAACTCAATACAAAAATATTAATGGGAAAGGTAATATTACATAAAAGAAAACATATAAGATTGTTGGTAGCACAATTTCAGTATTGTAACTTTCAATATTATTCTCGAAGACCCATTTTAGATGAAATCACTTCAATAACAAATCACAACGCATGCAGTTAATGGATAAAGGGTTAATCAACCAACAAACGCGTGCTGATTAGTCTCTGGTCGTTCCATCACAACGCGTGCTGATTAGTCTCTGGTCGTTCCATCACAACATACGTTTGTAACCTGCAGTCCCTAGAACTACGCAACTTGTTTGTTTAGGAACATGCTAGAGGTCCTCAATGGAAAGTGCTAATTATGCTTAATAATATGTTTAACCCTCTCCCTGCTGAAGGCAACAGGAAATGCCCCAACGAGCCGTGTTTTTGCCTAATCCAGCAGGGAGAGGGTTAAAAAATGAAAAATGAAAATCAGAAATGGGTATTAGGTATATATTTCTGACCATATTTTCAACATGCGCAGCTCTGCAGATATCAAGATATTGACGCAGTATAGAATATGCCTATACAGTACCTGCAAATACATGGCCTTACTAACAGTCTCTCAAGAACATTTAGAACTAATTAACCAAAGATGTGTGATATTTCACTGGGTAGAAATTTGTAAGACACATAAATTACCATAAACAATAATCAATGAAGATATGCAGATTTCAATGGCTAAATAATGACTAATATCAACTGTGTGTGATCAAAAGTCCTAAATACGACCAGCCCTGCAAAGGAAGTGGATAAAGCAAACACTTGATGCAGTCACCAATAGTGAAATATTCTAGCCATGCACACAGGTGCAACTGCAATCAATGTAATGAACAATCACCTGGGTAAATATGTGCGTATCAATGGAGAAAGGTGTGCATATGTGAAGAGAAATGAGAGCCATGCATCAAATGAACAATCCCGTGCTGAACACACATCTAACGGGCGCCAATCTAACGGGTGCCATCGTTTATGGTAACCTTCTTCAGCAATGGATATGGTTGACCTCGATTTCCACGACCCCTTTGACGTCCTCCGCGATTGCGGGGTCTGCGGACCTGATGGCAGGACGACGTGAGACCCGGAGACCTGCAGGTCGTAAGATTCATTCAAATGCGACACACTGCCACCCTCTGATGAATGCGATATGGACATCATGAGCTGACTAGACATCCTCCTGCCAATACTGTCACTCCTGTGTGACCTCTGACCTTCCCACGTCGAGGCCTTCGTCCCATTGGTCAGCTGCTTCTCATCCCCCGGGAGGATCAACGGAGGGAGAGTCTTTTTCCGGCCTCGGTGTTTCGATCCCGTCGAGCTGGAGGATTTATCTGATATAGTCCTCTGTCGTCTGGAGGACACACTGTCCATGCTTCCAAAAGAATGTTTGCCCTCACTGCGGTCCAAGATGCTTCTCTTAGAAGACCTGCCTGTCGACGGAAGCTCGCTAACCGGGATGGTTAGGGCCGAGGTTTCCGACAGTGACCTCCGGTGACTGTAGATGCTGGGGAGGTGGAGTCTCGCCTCGGGCTCGATCTCTCTTCCGTGGATTGACTCGCCGAAATTGATTGACGAGGCGTCGTCCGGGACAATGAGGGACCTGCTCCTCCTCCTCCCTCTGTCGCCCATTGGGTGGTGCTCGTGTCTGGTGTTGTAGACGTCCAACGACACATTTTCTATAATGGACACCACAGACCCGGCTCTGCTCCGGCAGGGAATGTGAGATCTCGGCGTCACGTCCGTGCTTTCAGAACCTACCACTCGAATATCAACTGTGGAACTCATTGGTTCGTTGACCGGTGTCGTGGCAGGGCCTTCGTATGGACTTGTGGCCTTGACTGACTTTCTTCTACCCTTCCCTGTCTTCGACTTCCCACTTGACCTCTTAACACTCGACCTCCTCCTCTCTGACCTCTCAAAGTCCCCGTATCCCGAGTCTCTTCTTCTGGAACCCGGAGATCCCAACCCACCAGCTAAGTTTTTTTCAGATGAGATAGACATGGACCGGATGGTCTTGTGGGCCATCCCCACCGCCTCCTGGTAGGACATTGAGACATCGTGTTTGCTGGCTTCATAGCTGGCTGATTGAAATTCATCAGTACCATACTCCCCTTCCGAATCAACTGAAACAGGAGCAAGGCTGAATATTGCAAGCAGAAGCATATATAGGTCAAGCATATTATAGGTCAAGCACAATTAGTCAAGTATATGGAAGGTCAAGAATAATGAAGGTCAAGTATAATACAGGTCAAGGTCAAGTGTAATGAAAGTCAAGGTCATGCGTTGTTCATAGAAAGCATAATGAAGAGCAATTTAAGGTCATATGAAATGAAGGTCAAGCAAAATGAAGTTCAAGGTCGGTCAGACCGGTCAGATCTGCAATAACTAATCCCTTACAAGATGGTATTCAAATTACCAAAGTACCCAATTCTATTGATAGTAAACTTTTTCTAGTTTGCCGTTTTATGATCAGGTAGAGAAAGGTAACTTCCACATATATTAATTCAGGGTCCCTGAAGTTGGTTCAAACTCAGGAATCTGGGCTCTATAGTCTGACTATGCCAAGCCGCATTAATTGTTGACATCAATATAGTTCTGTAACACTATTAGATATCGCAGACAACTATAACATTCTGTGTATATAATAGTCTGTACTGGGAAATATGTTCTTTTAAGTTGATTATTGTCATCATAGATATTTATGTTACTACAGAATCTTACAGACCTTGTAATTCAGGAGGAAAAGCAAGGATAAGTTAATTTGTGAACATACTATTTTCACTCTCAAACTTAACAAGCATTAAATCCTTTGCAGATGTATATATATATATACACAACAAGCCATATAATATTGGCCATGTCTTGTATACCTCTGTGACTAATGACACCAGGGGGCGCCTCAGGCCAGTCCTGATCTCTCCATTGGTTAAGAGACGCGCTCACGCCCGAGCGGAGACTCACTGACGACATCGACGTTACTGTCGAATCTTGCAGGGACATCGAATAATGTACATTAAGTAAACAATACCTGTCAATATTTTATCTCAACATCTCGTCATACATTGTAACTATTATTGCTTTACAACACTGCCGAGTTAATGTATGTATGCTTCCTGAACAGATTCACGCTATTAGCGGTCAGTGATGTACGCAATGTTGAGGGACGTGATTGGCATTGAGCGGTAATTGATTTAAAGGAGAACTATTCAGATGGGAAAATGTATATATAGAAAACTTTATTGATATTCAGAAAGATAATTGCTTGATAAATGAACCGTAGACTCATGCTGTGACAACATTAAATATCTATATGATTCTATAGCTACTTATCTACTGAAACCTGAAATGCAAATGCATTAAGAAGTCATCTAGAATTCCAAAGTCTAAAAGATTAAACTATAAATAGATAATGATAAAAAAAAAAATTATGTCCAAGGCAAGGTGTTGACAAGAAGCCGGACAAGAAACTTACCTTTACGAGACGGCTTCTTCTCAGAGACACTGGCCATGGACTCCGAGTGGACTCTCCTCCTGGACTCCTTCCACTCCTCAGGCTCATCATCAGACGCCTGCGACTCCACCGCCTCTCCTGGAAACATCCATGACACAGAGAGCTGTAAAACTCATCCTCAAAAACCTAGACCAAATCCCTCCTTACATACACCACTACACTGTGTTCTTACTACTATACTAGGTCCTCATACAAATGACACCCAATGCTTATGCAAGCTCTTTTTTACTTTTTCTTACAGAATGTGGTGTGGTAATATACCATCTTCTCTCTTCCCCTCTGACATAAACACACAACAACACAAACAACTTACCATCTCCGACTCTCTTGTTGACCTGTACGACATCCTGTAGTCTGGCCACGTCGCTCAGTCTGACAGGGGGCAGCACCGCCCCTCCCACGTTGATGATCTCCCCGTCCGGGGCGCAGATCACGCTGCCCTTCACCGACCCGTCCCCGATCACACTGCCGGCTGGAGATAACAACGTGCACACTGATGTAGATGTGACGCTTCAATGGCATACTGACACACAGCGATCTTCAATACAATCTACTGCTGTAGTACATACAGCAGAACTAAGGTACAACAAGTATTCCCAATGAAGTCTAAAGCGCTAAATAACCTATCTTACTATTGGCAAAACTAAAAACTTAACTCTCTCCATGCTGGAGTAGTCCTTGCTGAAGGCGAGATAAGTTGCCCAGTCACATGCAGAAATAGAACACTTTGATTTTATTGGTTGAGTTCAAAGGGTCTCCATCAAGACACTTGGGTAGTGCTCCTTTCTAGCTGTCTGTACTTTCTGTCCGACACATGTGCAGTTACAATGGATCAACACTGTGTCGGACAGAAAGTACAGACAGAACAGCTAGAAAGGAGCAGCAGGTGATAGTCATGAAAAGAAAGGGCAAGTTGACCTATTGGCAGGAGCTAGTGTTCTACTCACATCCTCTCTTGGAGGACAGGCTCTGTTGACTCCCCTTCCAGTGTGGCCGCTGTTTGCTGGGGATGGACTGCACTCCGCTGTGAGGGATGGACTGCACTCCGCTGTGAGGGATGCTCTCTGAGCTGCTGTGGAGATGACTGCCTCCAGCAGCCACAGGACCTGTCAGCAAATACAGGATATGTACAGGCTGGACAACTCTACTGAGGATACTGAGGACTACCGTCTAAAGCTACAGGACCTGTCAGAGCAAATACAGGATATGTACAGGCTGGACAACTCTACTGAGGATACTGAGGACTACCGTCTAAAGCTACAGGATCTGTCAGAGCAAATACAGGATATGTACAGGCTAGTATGTAGATTCTGAAAGCCTAGGCCAGAAACCATTAGGGTACTCAATTTCACATCTGTATCTCAACTAATTAGAAAGTTATGAGTGCCCAGAAACCCTCCAGAATACAAATTGTGTCGCGGATCCCTATTTTTATATTGCGATATTTCTTGATCAAATACCCTAAAGTATTTTTAGTATTTTTTTTCAGCAAAATCTGAGGGGGTTTGGTGTACACCTCTAGGTGATTTGGCATGGAATGACAGCACGTAAGATGCCCTGCTATGCCGTGTGAGTGATCTATTGCTTCAAGTTGCAGTGGACTATACCGTGGACAATAACTGCTACAATAACTGCTCTACTGCGGTCACTGAACACCAGCACCTAGGATGACATTGGCCAATAGTTCCACTGCTGTCATATACAGACACATCCAGTAACTGCTTGTGACAGACACTACGGTACTATGACAGCCTGGTGTGAGTCAGATTGTCATTGCTCACCTCTCTCTGAACTGGACTGTGAAGCTCGCTTGTGCCGTCGACGGTGACGGCGGTCTTCTGAACTGCTGTCTCCATCACCTGCAGAAGACATGTGACATGACATTAGCTCAGACATGACATGACATTAACCCAGACATATGATGTGACATTAGCCCAGACATATGACATGACATTAGCCCAGACATATGACATGACATTAGCCCAAATATAGTCATGATGATAACCTCAACAGTTATATACAAACAACAGCCGATATTAACAACTCAGTAATACTTTAGAATGATCAACAATTGAACATATTCCATGAAAGTTTCTTGGAAGTTTCGTAAATGTATATATAATTTAACATGATTCAAAAACAAATTTTGGATTGTATATGTCATTCAGGAATTCAGAAATGTAGCTACATGTAGCTGCTAAGTTTGGAATTTCAGTTGTCAATTCTAAGGATGATTCACAAATAAATATATTTGCAATTAATAAAACATTGTTTGTAAATTTCATAATAATGTTTCCTAGTAAACTATATAATAGCATTCTTTGTAAATGTCATAATAATATTTCCTATAAACTTTATATTTTAACATTCTTTGTAAATTTTATAATAATATTTGAATTTCTTAGAAACGTTATCCTGTTTGTTTCAACTTTTCTTTGTAACAGTATTGTAACAAGTACCAGTTTTAGACAGGGCTTTTCCCGCCTCTCTGACTTCCTGTATGGTGCCATCTTGACCTTTCATCAACGTGGAATGCTGTGGAGTAGGCGGTTCCACACTCACCATGGGAACACCATCTGCAGCCAATCAGCACACAGTATGCAAATCATAGCAACCAATCACATATCAGCTCACATTTCAATCAATGGATGATACTCTATTGGAAATCAAATGTAACAAGTAACGCAAGCTCCATCAAATAAATCAATGTAGCGATCACTAAGATGATTTCTAAGCATTGAGTGACACTGGAGTGAGTGAGTGAATATGGAGTGACACTGGATAGTAGAATGATTGACGTACAATATCATGTATCAATCATCTGAGACGCGACATGCATTGACACAGATGACAAACACAGATTGCTTTTTGATCACATATTGATAACATTATTTCCATTAACTATAGAGAACTCTGGTTTATCATTACCACAGAAGAATATCAACATGACCGAACAAAGGTAAATTTGATGTATTTTTCTAAAAGGATCCAATCAGGCTATAGATTATTTGGTAATTCATACATGTCAGGTGGGGGGGGGGAGGTGATCCATAGAGGGGCTAACCGGCTTGCGCCCACACCCCACAACCCTCACACCCCTAAAATTGGAGAGTTTTGTTTAAATGTATCATCCGGTTATATTACTATATGGACAATTTAATATTAATACATTGGTGTACCGGTACACATACCTGGCCCGAGTAATGGTGGCAGGGAGATGTTGTGATGAGTTGTCTCCCTGCTCACATCTTTGATTGGGGTCAGGGGTTCACGTTTTTTAATCGCTGGTAGGTGTGGTATACTGGTTGCCGACACCGAGCTGGGTGAGGAACTACTTTCACGTAGTGATACGACTGGTGCGGCTCCGATGAACTCTTTCCCAGCATCGTCAATTCCATAAGGCCAGCTTCGTGATTTGGCTGAAATACATTACGTAGGTCGATATTACTTTCATCAGAAAGGAAATTTATAATAATATATACCAAATTTAAATAGTGCCCCTTTCATGCTTACCTGTTCAAAAGTGCTTTATGACATGATAAGAGAAATATATAGTAAAGACAGTAATACATGGTGATCACACATTTTTCACAATGACAATGTTTCACTTATTCCAACCCATGTATGTTATGTTTTAATGATCTGATGGTTTAAGTCTATAGTTTGAATACTCCCCAGAAAGAACAAATACTGTAATGAATAAATAATATCAAAATACATAAGTGACGTGTAGACAAAGCAAAAAGACAACAAGTAAAGGATAACCCTGGATATTTTCCACTATCATTCATTAACAACTCCATTTAAACATTGTTAAATGTCCTGTCCAAGTCGCCTACCTGAGTGTCCCTTGACTGCGTGCTGTGGGATGTTGGAGCCTTTGAAGGAGCCGCCATAGTCGGAGCTGTGAGACTGGTTGTCTGCAGCTGGCAGTCCGGGGTCCAGCTGTAGCTGTCTGTGAGAGTCTAGTAGAGACTGTAGGCAGAGGAAGGACATGTAGGTTACAGAGGAAGGACAGGCTGTAGGCAGAGGAAGGACATGTAGGTTACAGAGGAAGAACAGACTGTAGGCAGAGGAAGGACATGTAGGTTACAGAGGAAGGACAGAATGTAGGCAGAGGAAGGACATGTAGCTTACAGATGAAGGACAGACTGTAGGCAGAATAAGGACATGTAGGTTACAGAGGAAGGACAGACTGTAGGCAGAGGAAGGACATGTAGGTTACAGAGACTGAATAAATACAGACAAAGAACATTATAATTGTGTATGTGAGAGACTGCATGCAGAGGTTTGGCATTACAGAGGCAATAGGCAGAGGATTACAGAGAGTGAAGACAGATGAAGACATTCAAGAGACAACTGATACTGAACACACAGGAAGGACACGTAAGATACTGTTACAGAGAGGTCATGGAGAGGTCATCGAGAGGGCATACATTATAATACATGGATTTGATATTACAAATGAAGTTATGAATATGAATCTATGATGTTTCATATGTATTTAAAGCTAGCAATATTAGGGAACATGTCAAATATACAAAAGTGCAGTATGCACCGGCTGTTTCAGTTTGCCAAAAACATCTATTCCCAACAATGTCAAAATATTATTGATCATCAAAATTATTTAATCTGACATATGCAAATATAATATTTGAGATGTTCCCTAACTGACAATCACCATGAGATCTGTTAGGATTGCACTATCGATGACAACAGGCGGCATAAGCCCGGACCCCAAACGACGTAATTTGGGCTGACATAGCACCGCTGGTATGAGTTTGTAATGATGAGAACCTCGCAGCTTGTTACTGTACGAGCCCTCGAATATCGGAGGGAGTTTAACCGGCTCCAAAGATTTTGACATCATTGATGTCCACAGAGCGTCCTTGTCTCGAGACAGATTCCTGGGCGAGTTCACCAGAGAAAATAGTTCTTTTTTGGCGTTGAAATGCATTATGGGTAAAAACTGTGGTCCTCGCTCGTTCAATGTCAACATTTTCAATCTTTTCTTCTTCTTTCCCCCTTGGGGTTTAAAGGGAGAGTATCCAGCTTTAAGTGTCAACATTATGGCAGTGTTATCTCCCCTCAGTCAAGGTAAGATGAACAAAATGTCTATTTCACATTATCTGGAGAAATAAAAGATACTGCCATTATCTTTGGTCACAATTTAATATGCATGATTTCTTTCATTGCTGATTCATAACTACCACAAAGTCTTAAAGTCTTTCTGACTTGTGCGATTCTAAAAACGCTTCAAATAATTTACCCATCAAATAGCCAGTCTGCCAAAATGTCCACAAAGTTTAACATAGTTATCCCATTTATCATACTAAATATTCTCAGACTAAAAAGTACTGATCAACTGAAGATAACCAAATCAAACAAAGTACGTATACTTCAAATTGTAGCATTTTCACACATTAAACATCCAGATTACAAACATAGGCACTATCTGAACCAAGTTTCCTGAAAATGTGTTACACATATAAACTGCAACTTTAATCGTGTTACACATATAAACTGCAACTTTAATCTATCTTTAAACATTTGAATTGACATTACTGTAAAACCGAGCTTTGAGCAAAACAAAAAGAAAACATCAAAACATACTTGATCTGAAAGAAATCCCTCCTATAAGACGTACATAAGACAGACGATCCATGAGAATTCACCAAAGGTCAGTTTGTAAACGTTGTTCCTGACAGATACACTTGTACGAATTCCAATGCAATTGCAATGGCTTATTAACCCACATTCAATGCCCTTGAAAAGCAATAAAGTTGGCGACAACTCTCAGTCAACCAGCGTGTCGCCTTACCGTACCAAATGACAACCCAGAAAAATAAGTCTTACAATACCTTCAGAAAACATCAACAAAAAGCTACTCCAATAATTCTACGACATGTCTCTTTTGAATGGCAGACCTCACATACGAACAATTGTATAAGTTCTATATACGAAATGTAACATTTCTTTTTCCCCCATGACTATATTACCTATATGATTGAAAGACGTATGGGTGTGACCGTGTGATAGAATGTACTTTCAAAGCAGCTTGCATATATTCTTGTCGCAGACATAGATAGAAGACACACAGACATAGATAGAAGACACACTTACAAAGACCTCTACCCAGACAACTAGTACCCAGACAACTAGTACCCAGACAACTAGTACCCAGACAACTAGTACCCAGACAACTAGTACCCAGACAACTAGCATGTACAATATATATTCCACAGGAGGATACAACACCCTGTCCTGAAATATACCAGCCGTAGTTTGTGTTTGATTGTAAACACGTACAAAGTACATCTACCAGTTAATTAAGCCCTGTGGTGGCTGTAGTGGCTAGATAATTGGTCCGTGTAGTGTGAACATTGAAGCATGACTTACTGATAAATAGCCACCAACCTTCGGGTATCATAAATAACTTAATTAAATGCATAACCAGACTGGAAACTTCAATATACTGGATATTGTGGTACTAGAGCTGGGATCTAAATTAACACCGGTCTGGGCCAATGCTAAAGGTATCCTTAATCCTAGTAGAAATTCATAACTTTTGTTATTGTATCACTATTTAGGCTAGTAAGTTTTAAATTTAGTTTCTATCACTGTATAATTGTGTTACTAGAGTGCCAGACTACAAAACTTACGTTTGAGTTCAAATCCTGCTCGGTATGATCAGTATCTTAGCTTTCACGGACTGAGACGATCAGAATGCAAAGACAGTCTGTGCTATGAAAGTTCAGAAGTTATTAGGTACTTAACATGGTAATTTTAGGTATGACATAACATGGTCATATTTACTAGCAGGGCTATAAATGAGATAATATTGCCATGTATGACATATGCAT
>JAVCKZ010007126.1:0-20586 GCA_034780755.1 Lepetodrilus elevatus | reverse complement strand
GTTGTACTTGCGTCAAAATGAATCGCAATATTCCCATTGACATTAGTGTTAAATCGGCAGGTGACCTTGAGTTTGCAAGTTTAGCCTCGTCTTGATATCTGGAATGTCACAATGAATAAGTATATTAAGAATAGAGAATAGCTGAAGGTTTGTGTTCATTCATAGTGGTCAGGTGATTTCTCGATAGTTGATGTTACTATCGATGGAAATAATCAATATTTCAAATTACCATCGATGCATTGCTATCGGGCCACTCACTATCGCAATGCATCGATAGTTCGATGCATCGTTACACCCCTAATTAGTAAAGTCAATTTCATTGTTTCTATTTCAGAAATTCTAAAATACTTAAGCAGTGATGGCAGCAGTGAGCTGTTTGACTTGCCATTAGTGAAACAGGAACCAGATACTCTGATTGCCGAGCAGCCACCAGTGTATGTTGAAACGATCCCGGCCCCAGTCCCAGCGCCGGCCCCGGAACTGATTCAGCCTGTACAGACTATCAAGGTTGAAACCCCAACACAGCCGTCTGTGAATGAACTACTCTCTCAGAATGTCCTCAAGACGTTGCTGGAACTTGGTGAAGGCACATCCTTCGGGAGCCAGTTGCAGCAGGCAGCCGCTCGTATGCAGGCGGTGCAGCAGGTGCAGAGACTCGCTCAGCAACAGAAGCAGCAGCAGCAGTTACAGCTACAACAACAACAACAACAACAACAGCAGCTGCAGCTGCAACAACAACAGCAGCAGCAGCAGCAGACTGTTCAGATTCAGCCACAGATTCAAATACAAACAGCGCCCGTTCAGAGACAGGCTCAGCAGCAGCTGAAGCTGATCCTTCAGCAACCGCTGGTCACCACGACCACCACGCAGGCGGTGACTCAGCCGCGGTCGCAGATACAGCAGCTGGTGCAGCAGCCCGTGGTGACAGTGCAGTCGGTACCATCTGCCGTACAGCCTGTGGCGACAACAACAACAACCAATGTTAGCCAGCTCAGCTTGCAGCAGTTGCAGCAGGTATGGTCCTGTTTGTGTTGATCTGCTTTACAATGACTAAATGCTAGGCAAAGAGTAATACAAATACAAAAAAATTTAAAGGGGGTCCGGGGTTCATTTGAAAATCTGCAATATGTTAATGGTATCTGTGTGGACCCCTGAAAATTACGGATTTGACCCCCTTTAACATTGGGCCTATGGATAATGACCCCCTTATTATTTTCTTAATTTCGAACATGGCAAAATATTTACAAATGCCATGAATTTTTCCTAGCCATTAAAGTACTTTTAACGTTGCGAGAAATAGCCTGGGATAATGTCTATCCCCGGTTACCATTGTTGACATAACCAGGCTTTGAGGGTACACAACCTTGTTTATTTTGTACTAGTATCAAAATGCAAAAGTATTTGAATGCAAATCTTTACCGTGTCACTTTCTCTTTCCAGTTATTGCTGCAGTCACAGGTCATTAAGTCCACGCCCAGCGAGCCCTCGGCCGTGTCAATTACTTCCCCTATCGTCAGCACTGTCAACACTGCCAACACGACGGTGACCTCGTCGCCCATTCAGACAATCATGGCGGGTGGCAACACGATACTGACCTCCATTCCCATCCAGGTGGTGGACGGCGATAAGCTGCCCATCAACCGGCTGACCTCTATGCCGAAGAGGGGTCACAAGGGAGAGAAGCGCACTGCGCACAACGCCATCGAGAAGAGGTACCGGCTGAGCATCAACGACAAGATCGTGGAGCTGAAGGACCTGGTGGCTGGCACTGAGGCTAAGGTACGGTGGCATCTGCTGTCAGATTAATCTGTCATGGCTCTCCTGCAGTGAGAATAATAAATGCAAATATTCTTCGTACCGTAAATCCTTGAATAAACCCTGCACTTCTAAAAATGTCACGACTCTCGGACCCTGTAAAAAGATTTATGGTTATTTGATCCTCTTAAAATAGGTTCAGTGGTAGATCATTGCACTTCAGAGTCAAATGAACCAAGTTCGAACCCACCCCTTATTATACGATTCATAATTTTAGCAAAAGAAAACGTTGCTTTCACTTGTTGTGTTTCTTGTGGTTTCAGCTGAACAAGTCGGCCATCTTGAGAAAGGCTATTGACTACATCCGTCACATCAAGAATTCCAACTTGCGCCTGAAGCAGGAAAACATGGTCCTTCGATTGGCTGCTGGCAAACAAAGTAAGCTTCAGATAACTGTGACAACCTTTATGTAGCGACTCGTCAGTGATCAAAGCTATAGTTTGGCATGAAATGCATTGACCCTATTTCGTCTAAATGCATTTAAAGATTTTGTTTGTAGTCGAAAGAGTGTTTTGAAATTGTTGGAATCTGATTGTTATTTCTCTGTCGATAGCTGTGGAAGGACTGCTCGGCGCAACGAAGGAGCTGTCATTACCGCCTGGCAGCCTGTTCCCCATGTCCCCACCAATCTCGGACAACTCTGATCCAGACAGCCCCTTGTCTAATGACAGCATGGGTGAGTACAAGTTCACGCTTTTGTGAGTATTCTTTTCCAATCTCTCAAAACCTGTGTTGTTGCAAATGGGTAAAAAATTCCCGCAGTGATGTTAAACTTCATACTCACTCCCAAGCTCAAGTTTTGTGTTGTGAATGTGTGAAATATTTCTGCTGTATCGTAAAGCATTAACTCAGGACTTGTAACCAAATTATAAGAAAAATGTGATTAAATTAAGGTTGGCAAGTCATAGGATACATGCATCAGTTCCGATTTGATTGCTCATTACTTAATGATCATATTATGGATGAGTACGAGTTCACACTTTTGTGAATATTCTGTTTCAATTAATCAAAGTGAGTTTGTCAAATTACAAGAAAAATATCAACTATAAAATAAAGAAATGTCAATTATTAAATCCATAGTCATCTCAAGTCCATTTTCTTTTCCCGTTACAGATTCTGGAGACGAAGGCGACAGTTTGTACGATGATGTCGGCGTGAACACGAGCGGAATGCTGGACACTTCGCGCATGGTCCTGTGTGTGTTTATGTTCGGAATCCTGGCCTTTAACCCTTTCAACTTCCTGTTCGGAGGCAGTCGAGTGGAACTGCAGGCCGAGGCTGGGCCAGGTCATGGCAACAGCAGACATCTCAACTCCATGGGGGCAGTCACCGAATCCACAGGTGGGGAGAAATCATTGTTGTGCGACTTTCATCATTGTATAAAGTTAATAATGAATCGCTCGCTCACTTGGATGACTCGGTCAAAATGTCCACATACAACCCGACAGGTGGGGAATAATAATTGTAAATCATTTACATTATTTAGATTATTAACTTTGGCCAAATTAAGAATAGGAAAGTAGTTTGAAAAGTTTGAAAAGTTACCCTAAATAATGATATTTTTCTTATAACACTACTGAGGTTCTAAATTAGTTATCTGATAATTTGCATGATCATAAACTATTAATTGTCGCATATGGTGGATGACTACAATGTTAATCAACAAATCAATCGCTCACTCAATAACTCACTCAATCACACACACTCATGGGATCAGTTGCTAGAGAGTACTGCCATGGTTTTACAAACGACTGGTTTCGTGCATGTTTCTGTGACTTCCAAGGACTGGTTTAATGGTTTCCGTCGTGTTTCCGCAGGTTGGATGGACTGGATGTTCCCGACGCTGTTCCTGTGGTTGATGAATGGTGTTGTGGTCGCAGGGGTTCTGGCCAAACTCCTCATCTACGGCGAACCTGTAACCTGCAAGAACTCCTCCGCATCCGTGACCTTCTGGCGACACCGCAAGCAGGCTGAAATGGACATAGCGCAGGTGAGATGATGTCTATTTCTTCCATCGGTGGCGTTGACATGGACCACTCGTAGGATTGTGAAGTGAATAATTTATCTGTCAGATTCTGGACTGAGTCTTCATGAAATGGGCGTACCGTAGTCGGGGCATGTATTATAGTTTTACTTTATCAGGAAAGGACGTGAATCTTTAATTTATCCCTAGATCACTGGTACAACCATTTCATAAAATAATTGATAGATACACTATGCAGAATCCTGTTAAAATTGATTAAATGTTTTATGACATTGACCTTTCTCCTCCAGGGCAACTACTCATCAGCGTCGACCCAGCTCCGTCAGAGTCTGCAGGCGTTGGGCCGCCCCCTCCCCACGTCGAGACTGGACATGTTGTCGGGGGTGGCGTGGCAGCTGGTGAGGCAGTGTCTGCACCGCGCGTACCTGGGACGCTGGCTGTCCGGCATGGCAGGCGGTCTGAGGAACCGCATCAAGGCCAGCGACGTCAACGAAAGCTCCAGGGACGCCGCTCTCGTCTTCCACACACTCAACCAGCTCCATCTTTCAGGTGCGCCAAAATTAGCATCACTGTCTCTATTGATTGGTTAAAGTTGCTAGGAGGATCTTTCACATGTGCAAGACAGAACGGAAGAGACTCATTGTTTTGGTCGTAGTTGAATATCTGTTGATCGTTGAGACTAAATCTATCGGGGCTAGAAGTCGTTGCTATGAAATATTCCCACTGTACTGCGACGTAAAGGATTAATTCATTCATTCATATTGGGCCAGAATGCGCGTGCCTGCAAATAATTTCTCTTTTGACTACAGCATTTAATTCCTCCAACATTCCCCATAGTAACACGTGGGTCTGCACTGCATCTTGCCGCTGACGACGTTATATGTGTTGTAGGTCACTGTCGTGGAGGGTCTCTTTGGGGGCTGAACCTGGCGCTGAGTTCCGTCAACACCGCGGAGGCTGCAAGGGATGCAATCTCGCGTACAAGCCTGGTGGAGATCTACGCCACGGCTGCACTTCAGATCAAGGCATCCCTCCCTCAAAAAATGCATTTCATTGCTGTGAGTGAATCTTACAAGAGTATTTTTCCATGCTGAATGTCGATTAATTATGCACATCCATTAACATGAAAAATCCCTAAATTGGCCTTGGATTTTGTGGCTGTCAATCATGTAAGGCTTTGTAATATTTATTTTCTGTTGAGTCGTCGCGTATGGGAGAGATATTCCTGCCGCGACATAAAACATTAATTCAATCAATTTTCCTGTCGAAAAAATGAATTAATTTCACACATCCATTATTGAAGAATGTGTCCTTTTTTTAAATTATTGTCCGTTTCTATGTTCAAAAGACCCTAAAAGTCATTACATTTTGCGGAAATAGTGGCATTATTTCATAGTTGACGTTTCTGTTACAGCGCTACTTCCTGAGCAGAGCTCGTCGAGTCTGCGTGAAGTATGCCGATCGTGTGGGATCTCACATCCAGTGGCTGTCTCACCCCGACGGACATAGCTTCTTTGTGGACTCGAAACTGGAGCCTGCCGACCCACATACGTTTTTGTCCAGTCTACATTCTCAAGGTGAGGAAAATAATATCTTCATTGCATATGCGGCAAAGCACTAATTAAAAATAATAAAATCTTCCATTGTTATTCTGGAAACCAACATGCCCAAAGTACAAATGTAGTAATTACACTTTTTCACATTTACAGTGGACCCATTAGCCAGCGTGACGCAAGCATTCCGCGAACACCTGCTCTCCAAAGCCCTGTACTCTCTCGTTCTGCCTGAACACCCAAACAGGTTTGTTTGGTTTGAACACATTCACGCACCAAATTGAATATTCCAATCAAATGGTCCTTATATTTTGGTGAACAGTGCATTTTCATCAACTGATATATCTAAGACTACAATACCTAGGATGCTGCAATTTGTGCAATCCATTGTCAGGACTATTGTTATTAGGCATCTTGTAACTTGTATGTTGGTACCTCGTTCGTTTGAGTTCGAGGGTCTGAGCTGCCGGTCTATAAAGCAAGGACCGGCCAGTTCGGAGTATACTGTGTCTGAGTGGGGTATCATTGTTCTACCTGCGACATGATATTTTAAGTGAACTAGCACTATAAAAACTGGTGGAAACTTTAAACTCCAAATCAACAACAACAAAGTAACAAATAGGTGAAATATTTCCGCAGCAATGTTAAATTTTATACTGCAATGTTTATTTTAGGACTATAATAACCAGTGTAGCCACTATGTAATGCACTGCATTTGGTGATCCATCCATGAGCTGTATGCGTAGTACATTGTTGTTGTTACTCTGTAGGAAGGAGTGGATGTCCGAGACTGTTCAGTATGCTGAGCTGTTGAGGGATGTGTCTAACACCCGCGACAGCAAATGTGCATCTCTGGAAGACCTGGGAGCCAACAATTCAGGTAGAATTTGTGAATAATACATGTACATTATCATGAGAATGGCAAAATCAAAATTATGGCTCTTTATGAAAACAGAACTTTGATTCTCAAGCAATACTAAAACTGTGAAAACCTCCATGTTTCTTGAAAATATCTAAATAAAACATTTTATGAATTTATTAAAATAAAACATCTTTGCCCATTTATGAGAAGTATTTATCATGTTATTATTGATCATATTTGTCAATTTTATGAGGAAAAGTTGTCATTAACTTCTTCCTGATAATAATGTCATATTGTTTTGTTTGCAGACGAAGTGTCTCAGTGGTGGGCACGGCTTGTCAGCGTGGCTTACTATTGGCTGAAGGGAGACGATTCTAATGCCAAGAACCAGTACAGCGTGCTTGATGTCTTCCCCAAAACACTGCAGATAGTGGAGTGAGTACGATCATGAGTACAATAATGCCCTGAGCGACTTGGGTTTGGCGTACAACAAAGTGATGGAAATAAATTGGACTTTAAAATTATTAAAAATAATTATTTAAAAAATATATCCATTTTTTTCTCTCTCTCTCTCTCTCCCTCCCTCTCTCTCTCCCTCCCTCTCTCTCTCTCTATCTTTTTCTTTCTCTCTCTCTAAAACAAATACGAATATTTGAGGAAGAAATATGAACATTTGGAAAATAAACGGGACATGCGGAACATGTAGCTTGCATACACAAATAAAATATTCATACTTTAAGGCAAAACAAGTTTGACCATGTAACATCTCAACCAACCATAAAGTGTACGCCTTTGAAGAAGCGCAATCTGAGATAAGATTTTAACTACAGTATAGATTGTGAAAAAGGACGATTGTTCTATTAGAAACCATCCATACCTTGTTGACGAAAAGACGAAGGCATGTTTCAAAACATTAGTTTACATAGTAGTCTCTCATCTGGTATCTATGCACACTCGTCTAGTCTTGTAACAGTGACATCACGATGAATTCATACGAAACTTAAATTTATTAAGACTATATTCGTTCAAAAAAGTTAATTATTTATTAATAAAAACCAACATTTCGTTCAAAAATAAATATTATTTATTAATAAAACCAAGATTTAAGCATCCACACAATTGTACAATAGGCCTACAATAGGCCTACTATCAGTTATTTGTAATGGAACTACTCACACACACATAGGCCACACACACACACACACACACACACACACACACACACACACACACACACACACACACACACACACACACACACACACATACACACACACACAAGCAGTATAATTAGGCTTAATTTAAACACCAATCTGGCTATTGAATAATATCCGTCCTTTAACGTGAAGCTTTGGTGTTTCCCCATCCCAAGTTCGTCCTATATCTAAGTCTTTATAGATGCACTATTATCGCTATTCAATCCCAACCCAGGATTTGAATGTGTGTGCAGGTCCAGTTCCCCAGATATAAGCCAACCTATTAAACCGACTATACTATTACGTGTACATGTACATGTACTATTGATGCTAAAGTGAATTATGTAGGCCACTATACATAATAATAAGATTTATAAAGATGCAAACACTCAATATATGATGCTACTTGTCTGCGTCTTAGTGAATCGTTGGCTACTCAAACTCCACTGAAGCATGCCGACATCGCTGGTGAAAAGTGGCTGTTCCCATTACGCGACCATTATGCACCAATGGACAAAAGATGGCGTCATGGCTTTGCGCAACGCCACAAAGACACTAGTCAAGCGTCCGGCCCTCCAGCTGGTCCGTTGGGAGGGGAGGGGGCGAAATGGGGAGGGGGGAGGAGTTTAAGGGTGTCAAGGGAGTTATATGGGGGTGGGGGTGAGAGGTGTGTCGTCAAAACTGATTTCGCTCTGGGGCTTGGTGCTAATTATTAGTTGTGTCACGTGGTATGCAATTACTAGTAATGACCCTATGAAATATATTTGTCGATATCTTAAGGGTTTAATGTATGATCCAGAGGCAAGTGATGAAGCATGCGCATCTCGGTCCTCTCGTCTTCCGGCCTCGGCTGCTCTCCTATCCATATTGTCCACCCGTTACGCGCCGAGGCCGCGAGAGAAGTACCCGCTATAAGTGTCCCCTCTGGCTGTTAGTATGAGTCACGGCTTCTATTACGGGTGACTATTCATAACAATCGCCGACCAAACCAGACAGTCCATTTCGCCAATGTTATTGAATTCAATGGATGGTGTTATTATTTAGTCATTTAATAACCGTGTCACGTGACCGGCCTGGTGTGACGAGCAGTCTAGACATTTTATACCTCGCTGACCCTAAAGTCACCTACATATATGCACACCACTCACGTGACCACAGTTAACAGTCCGTGTGCAGTCAATTATTGCCTCCGTCCGATCGAATTAAAAGTCAGTGTGCTACCTGTTTAAATATTTCCCGTCTGACAAAATAATTTAAAACGTCATCCACCAAGACATAAACACGCTAGGAAGTGCCATCTAATTAACTCTCTATGTTCTGATTTCTGTTAATCCATAGCACGGACCGCGCCGACTTTAATGAACACTTGATGATAACAACTTGCCAACAGAACAAAAGTAGTTCCTATTCTCGGATCCACTTCAATGCATCCGGTTCATTCTTTCGATTGGGAATGAAGAAATCACAACCAAACCCACCTCGTGTCCTCTTGACGGTTCTGTTTTACCTGGCGTGTTTGGCAAAGAACGACCAGGAAGACAATTTTGTTAACAAGTTCACCCAGTTGAAAGAAAGTGTAGACTTATAAAGTACATACACACGTCCACTGCACATACTATACATACACTAGTCTACTCTATCGGGCAAGACCACTCGTATTGGAAGACCTCTGAGCTTTCTACTCTGTACCCGGTCGGTCGAAGAATAAATATAGGCCTCCACACGCAGTGAAAGGGTTTAGATTTGCATATATACAGTTATACTTGATATCGATACACACGCACACGCACGCACGCACACACTGCCGTCCCATGGACACTCTCTGCAACACCAACAGTTCGTGTCACACTCCACTGACAACGTACGCTCCTGTCTGGGCCGGATCGATACGTCAATACATCGAGCAGTGGACAACTGTCTGATCACGTGACCGAACAGGTATTGCATGCAGTGGCGAGTACATATATTGATGTAGATGTATGACCTTGACATTCAGACTCTGTGTAGACTTGTATAGGCGCTGATCATAAGCGGACATGCGACCCCAAAGACAGGTATATCTACACGTATATATGGATGTGCGTCTATATATAGCGACTACGGCTTATCTCCTGGTGGAATGCAGTGGAGAGGTTAACGGAACGGAGTTAACGTCAGATCAATTGTTAATGGCAGGAATATGGTACCTAAAAATATAAACGTTAATCAATTTGTAAGAGGAAGAGAGTATAATATTAAAATATAATTTAATTAAAATAAAATGCTCAGAAAACTAAATATGGTTTTCAAATATTGTTAATTCATCTACAGCAGTTGGTGTGGTCAGCGTGCTTGGCAATCGGCGTTGGTACGGTCTCATTTGAACAGGAGTACTCGAGTTGCGGTACCGTTATTAGTACTGGAGATAAGGCCCCGTTTGTAGAATTGGTAGTACGTACGGGCCCGTTTTTACATTCAATACTGGAGGTACGGTCTATGGCCACAGGCCACATAACTTCAACCTGTGGCCAGTAAGCAAGATCTTAGAAAAGTGTCCGATCACTGTCAAATACCACAGCAACTTCAACTTTCTAGTTTATAAAGTTCCATATTTATTTAAGAAATGTAAGTTAAAATTCTACCTGATAACAGAAGTAAAGTTCAGAGCAAAAAAGTATTTTATCAACGCTTCACTAAATAATACATGTCATTAACAAAAGATTCGAGTGATACAAGAGATGGTAACTTGAGACTGTTAGATATGCGCACCGTCTGCATTGGCTGCAATAGGGCTAATGTAGGTTTGCCACCAGGTGGAGTACGTGGCTTGCAGTCTGACAGTCAGACCATCGCGCATTCCACAGTCAGAGCTCTGTACAGAACTGTACCAGTCTAAACCCTTCCGTCCTCATCCACTAACTCAAAGAGGAACTCGCTAGTGAGATGTTTTGCTACTGTTGTTTCAACAGACGCTGGACGTGTTTCTTCTCATATCAACGGTCTTTCTTTATGGCGCATGACTATTACTATATATCACCACTGGCCTATCCCTCAAAGCCAAATCCACTAAAACGCTTCACTGGTTCTGATAATATTCTTTTGCGATCGTTTTTCCTGCGGGGTGGGGGAATGGGAAAGGGGGGGGGGGGGTGAATAGTTATTGGTTTGGCCGAGTTCCAGCATTGGTCCAGTGACCTCTATGTCCGGAAATACCCGGAGATATTCGATGATGGACAGACGTCCTGGCTGGAGTAGCTATTATTCACTCGGCCAACGAGTGCTGGTAAACCTACTGAGTAGCCCGCGGACTATCTGGTCGTGATCGTAACACATTATACCTAGCTGCTGATGGTCGTTAACACTTGCTGGGTTAGAAGGGTCGAGTTCAAAATAACTAGGTATCAGCTCTACCATGGAGAATGGTACTTTTAAAAGTTTGCAGTAGTTTTAGTTTAGTTTAAGGGACGGGTGGTAGAACGTCCAGGCCCCGAGATTACCAATATTCTCTCAGTACGATTCCATGTTTATGTAAATTTTAAGCCTGAGCATGAGATCGTACTCAGAAAGTTTCGCAATCTCAAGGCCAGGTTCAAATCCCACATGAAGAGCCCGGCATCAATGTTTGCGAAAGTTACCTTTCTGACGCGATGTTGGTAGGATGCGCTAGCTGTCTGTAGAGTGGTAATGCAGATATGATCCTTGGTCTTCAGTAACAGACGCAGGTTTACTGCAACATTTAGCGTTGCGGATGTTGCAGGTTTCCTCCTGCCATAAACTGACAAGGTCCTATGTCCTTCACTAAACTCAGGCACATTAATTCTACTCCTGTTTATCCGGACTTCACATATCCGGTTCCCTCGCTATCCGCAAGAATGTTAGTCAATCAATATCTGCCTATAAAAAAAAATGACTCAAACAACCGGAAATTCGGTTTCCGTTTACGGTCGGACATTTCAGGAAACTAAATAGACAAAGTTCCTATCTCTTTCACTAAGCCCAAGTATATCCTATCATGTCCTCATCTCCGACTGAATATATTCTATGTCCTTCACTAAACCCGAGTATATCCCATGGCTATGTCCTTCACTAAACCCTATGGTATTATCCCATTTAAATTCGCTCAAAGCTGGAAGATTGGTGTTATACTCCACTGTTTCAAATGGGATCTACTAGTATATGGAAATCAAATATCTCATCTGGAAACAACCGACCTGACCTCTTAACACGTGCCATCATCTCGCCATCTTGCATGGGACTGTCTTAAATAAGACCAAACATAGCTTATGTCTTCCACTGCAACCGAGTATGTTAACTTAGTTATTCCATGTCCACCTATACGGTATACAATAGTATACCACATGTTCATATATTTAGTCAGAACTGTGACTTGTCAATTGACAATTATAGAAAGCAACGGTATATATAAGTAAATAAGTCAATAGTAAAGAGTAATATCGTAAATAGTGTATAGGCAATTTACAGCCGTTCTAGTACAACAGTGCCACATCTGCTGTCAATACAACGTGGCTGAACAGTCGTTTTCCCAGAGTAAGCCTGCATCAGGACCATAATGTTGTATCTAAAATCTGTAGATCGCTGGCCAAATGTGCCAACTACAGGCATGTAAGATAGCAATTGAAGATAATATAGCCTAACTATGTTAAATAGAAAATTCCACTGAAAAATTAAACAATTTCTATGAACCGTATTTCTGACTGACTCGACTGGTGTGTACAGATCTACCATGAAGTCTGCCTGTAGTCTGTTTTAAACGACGAGTAGCGTTATATTGGCTATACTAGCACGTGCCATAGAACCAATAGTCCCAGACAGCTTTCATGTCAGTTTTATTACTTCAGTTTTCACACGCTGTAAGCTAAGTTTCTGTTTATTTTTATATCAAAATCAACACCCCGTGCACTCTGTAAGTGCCAAACTGAAATTCAGTCTCGTTTTATTGGGTCCACGTCGCTTCTAACTTGTACGATCGGCTACGTAAGTCAAGATCGAGTCCAGAGTTCCATTCTTACATGATATCTGTTATTTAGACAGTTTTTCCATTCACATAAAAGCGGATATGTTTTAAAATTAAAACATCACAGAAGAATAGTTGGATGCTAAGACTGCGCAAGAAGTTAGGGGTCAACTTGTATAGGCGGAAGAGTGCACGTGCTTAGTCAGACAGGTTTCGAAGAGGCTTTCTTTTATAACATATGTTGTTCGTCTAAGCCTCATTACTAGTACGGTATATCAAAAGTTATACGCTTACGGTCTTAACGGCGCTATTCTCTGCAGTGAGGTAATGTATGAATACATGAATATGACTGTATGTACTTCAGCTAAACAACTTATGCAATATTTTAAACATTAAAATTATACTCAAGAATAATCTGTATTTGAACTATACTTTCTCTGTGTGTGTGTGTGTGTGTGTGTGTGTGTGTGTCACTGTGTGTGTGTGTGTGTGTGTGTGTGTGTGTGTATGTATGTGTGTCAATGTGTGTGTATGTGTGTGTGTGTGTGTTGTCGTGTTGTGGTGTATGTGTGTCTGTATGTGCGCGCGTTTTAAGTGGGGTTGGGGTGAAATGATAGGAATGGTGTCCCTAAAACGGATGATGGAGGGGCGAGAGAGAAGCAGCATGGCCCTTGGGTCGTCGGACGAGCCAGGGACGATTCCACTTGAGTCGGAGGGGGCACAGCCTGTCTGCAGACGCAGTCATCAACTGACACTTTGGTAAAGAAGTTGGCGAAGATTCTGAAACACAACGGTGGCATTACCACATGTCAAGCGCATAGTTTCGGCCGCTTCTAGTCATCACAGCCTCATCAACAGACTCTTATTACAACTCTTATAGTCTGCATGTGTCCCAGACTATCTTCCGTTGAAGACATCCGCCATGAACAGTTAATTAAGCAGATCTAGACGACCAGGGTGGCGGTGCAAAGACTTTCAGCTGCTCGTTATATATACTGTGCATTTCAAACAGTTATGTTTCACCCTCTGAAATGGAATAATGTTTTCATGATTATACGATATTATTCCTAATAGAGCTTAATATCCTGTGTCTATTTCTTATTTCATGTGAAATTGAAGCAAAGTAGCTAGAGGCACTAAAGAGTAATAAAATAATTGATTCCGCAGTCATACAGGTTCAGAAATATGTTTCTTTGTTGTCGATAATTTCCGCATATTTTCTAGTTAATTGTATCGCTGATGTTTGTTAGTTTCCTTTTAAAAAATATTTTAAAAACAAGTAATACAGATAAAAATAGTTCTCGTGTGTCAGACCCACTGATGGAAATCGCTGGTAACCCGTCATTTTATTGTCGGTATGACGAATATTCAGAACGTATGCATTACCTCGGGACGTGTTGCATAAACGAGTACTCTCTTTTGACATCTACTATTAGTATGTAGGTAGTCGTGTCTGATTACTTGGGTGAGACACTAATGACAGTCAGACATATATCAATTTTATTGTCTTTGATTTCCACACAATAAACGGACGTGCATGACTGCATTATGGGTTCTGACTGATCGCTGTTGACATCGTCGTGACGTTACATGACTGATTGCGTAACCGATGTCGTCGTCACCAGCTAATGCTGTTAATAATAATAATGCCAATGTATAATGCGCTATAGCTACGCCATCCTCGAAACACAGACCAGTATGCTTACTCTAGATCCACCGGGAACACGAACACACACACACACACACACACACACACACACGCACGCACGCACGCACGCACTCACGCATACACGCACACACACGCACACACACACACACACACACTGTCATAATATTTCCTATACTCACTGACACGAACATTAACACACAGAGACACATAAACACATACATTTATGCTAGCTATATTTACACAGAAAAATCTTGTTGCGACTGGAACGTTAATTGTTGTCGTTGAATGTAGTACGCCACAAGTGGCCCATCGCTCTCGGGTCACGTGACTACATCGCCCTGGAGTTAATGTCTACCAAGAAATGCGAGCTTGAAAAAAAATGCATTTCCCCCCCTGTGCACCAAAGAAGCCATGGCCGTGTTATGCCAAGTGGCAGAACTCTCTCTGTAGTTTACACTGATATTAACAGAGTAGTCTCAGTCGTGTGCCAAGACTTCTAGTCTGGATCACGTATCTGCTAAGATGGACAATCTAGCCCATACGTCCGCCCACCATTTAGAGAGTATTTTGAGTTAAAACACACGTAAATATACGAAAAGATGCAGATTTTAAAAAAAGAAGGAATTTAACACGTTGGCAGCAGGTGCGCGTTTTCCCCGACGTCGTGTGCGCGAGTTGATAGCGTCGATACGTATCTGACGTCGAGAACGACTCGCCGATAGCTAGCCAGCCCGACGTCGTCGCAGCTAAAGTCGAGACGTGATAGCGCTGTGCAGGATATATATGCAGATGTGTATCTGTCTCGACTATATTGGTAACATTCCTGTACGTACCATTACCCTCCTGCTATACGTGATGGTGTTAACGTAATGCTATTATATTGGACACATCAGTGTCGGAAGCCTTCAACAGTATACCTGAAACAAAGACAGTAATACAGACTGGTCATACATGCATGTCTATTAAGCTCCAAATAAGTGTTGTCCCTATAATACAAGTTTCAATATTCGATATAGCACATGATTGTAATCTAGGTATTGCGTATTTTTACTTGGAGTTTAACGTCTCTGCGGGAATCCCCCCTCTCTCTAGCCTTCTCCTGACCACACACCTATGCAAAGGGTATCGTATAGTCGGCAGAGAACACTAGAGGAATCTCGAGCTAGGTAACATTTGTCAAAGGTGGAATCATTCTAAGATTTTCTTCTGACTGCAAATAACCATCGGGAAGACGTTAAAGTCAGATGCCAGACACTTATTAATTATAGAACATACTGTTTTAAACACAGCTCTTCCACGATTACAATGTTAGATAGTATTTTGACATTTCTACTTAGCTTAATATAATATTCGCGTTATTGTATGCTTTGCAGCACTTTTATAAGAAAATGGGGCCATGTGTGATATAAGATGCTCTTACTAGTCTCGACCAGCGGGGTTACCCCCATTGGCCGAGTCGGTTGATTGTTGGACACAATCCAGTAACTTTGGATTCGAATCCCAGGATTGGAATGATCCTCGGTTACAATCATCTATTGTATAAATAAAAATCTCTATTCATATAAATAAAAGTATCTTATGGTCAGCAGGGAAGGCTAGAGGAATTTCGAACTCTGTAAGATCTAGTTGCAAAACAACTAAGATTGTTTCTAGATGGTCAAAGACTGCAAGACTGTCCCAAAACTGTACCGTTCTAGCATACAGATGTAGTCTGACTTATAATGTCATTTCAGTTCAAGACTTCAACCAACATAGAAACACAGGTATCTATATGGGTATGCAGATGAATGTATATATGCCAATCTCAAATAAAATATGTCTGACTTTAGCGATTGAATGACACATTACGACTTCTGAAACATGCATTGCTAATCGTGCATACAACGTACACCAATAGTTGCCATAGTCTGGTGTCGTTGTCAACCATTCCTACTAACGTTCACGATGACGTCGATGTCCCGAGTTGCATCCAAAACCGTCTGCGCCGACATTAAGGAAGTATCAGCATCTATTTATTATTCAGGACAAACGGTATTTTCAAAAAGAGCATCCAATTTCGTCACGTCTAGAAAACCATACGCATACTGGATAGGTATGTCAGCATATGTGTATACATTATTTATCGCAATGTCAGTAACATATATATTTGTATTTGTATTTGATACGAGTGATAAAGAGTAGTGGGATTATATTTAAAGATCGTATTATGTCATTACAGGTGTTTGAACGGGTGTTATTTGTATATTATACAATCGAAGCTGTTGCATGCTATTTTACCTGGACGTACGCATAATCGTCCGTTACCTTTGTTGATACTCCGATCAGTCTGTGCATGGATCCGTGTTCGGTAGGATTATAATTGTGATTCAGTTTAATTTCTTTATACGTTCCACATCTTTTCACCGGTTCATTTTATATAAATACACAGACAGAGAGACAGACATACATACAGGTAGACAGACAGACAGACAGATAGACAGACAGACAGACAGACAAGATAGACAGCTACTTTTACGCATCTCGATCATATACACTACATAAACCGTGGACATCTACAAGATTGATATTTCTTTATAAGTTATATATTTCCACTCTCCGAGACCATGGGTATGGATATAGTCATTACCATCTACAGTTTCGCAACACTGAAACCAGATGCGTTAGTTTTCCGACGTCGTGATGACCCGGGATGACCTGCCAGACTGTCCTCGGCCCGTGATGACCCAAGGTCAGTGTTTGTGTCGAGATGGTAGGTCGCTGTTGTCCAGCTTTGCTGTTATATGACCTTACCGGAGCCCGTGTCAAAGTCTGGGGGTGGAGGCGGGGGTCCGTCAGGCGTGAGAGGACGCATTATTACCCTGACCATGGGAACTGGCTGCCACAGGGGAGGGGACGGGATGGGGTGGTGGGGTAGAGGTGACAAGATGACGGCTGCACCCCAGGAAACTTCCAGAACTCAATGTTAACTTCGGGCAAGTTATTTTAAATAAATACACTGGACATTCTATATAATTACATACTTCTCTGGTATGCTACTCTTCTGGTTACAAAGTCTGTTCGAAATAGCCAACTTTGAGTTATAACCATTGGCTAGTGAACTACATGTAACTTGCTTTAATGGAGACAAGAGGAACCGGAATCGGTGGATCTATGGGTAGTTTTGGTAAGGACATCAGATCCGTGCTACATTGGGAGTAATTACGTGAATGAGCCTTAAATCAGTGTCAGAGTCAAGTGTAAAGTACGTTGGTCCGCATATACCGGTAGTAATTACATTAGTGCGCATGTCCAGAATTAGTGAACATATCGTAGGGCCTACATTGTTGAGTAGATAGAAATTAAATTATTGCGCGGTATATCCAGAATTAGGCTGATGAGAATTGTTACATGAGCATTAACGTATATTATTGAGTATATCGTACACTAAATTTAGTCCGCATACAATAAACTGGTATGCATTCTCAATATCCGCACATGTACCGAACCCTAGGCAATAACGTATGTTTAGTGTACTAATACTGGTAGGGGAAATACGACCGACATTGTATCCATACACTGTATATATACATACAGTCTCACCAATGTGAGCAAAACACAAGGTACTTTTAACGTAGTATCCTGACCGCCGAGTGCTATGTATACCAGACTGTATGTGGGTCTTGAGAACGTGCTGACATGGTTGGACTGTTTTCTGAATAAACAGCCCCGGGAGGAGGCTGACAGCTGAAGACGACTGGTATTCGGACATTGATGGGAACTGTTTCTTCTCGCGTAATCTGATCTCATTCTGGTCACCAGTTGGTCCGGGGGTTCGGGTCCACTCGCCCTACAGGGCAAAGGCGTATAATGGTAAACAGATGGTGGCATACAAACGTCCGTCAAGCGGCTCACCAGCACGGTTATTTGGGCAATCATTGCTAATACCCAAAACATATGTTTCCTCTGTTGGGTTAGACGCGAGCTTTGATTAGAAGCGACGGCATCGGACTCTTTCACTACTGCCCAATATCGTGTATCCTGCTTTTGGCCGGAGCGACCAAGTGGGGTGGAGTGGGTGAGGTATAGGGTAGTGGCGACGGTGGGGGTGAAGTAGGGTGGGGGCGTCGATATGAGTGAGGATGCTGAGGGTTATGGACAACAATGTCATAAATTATATTCCCCGATGTTCACACGGATATCGAAGCTTTGATGAGATTCTTGGCGATACAAAGATATCAGTTCTCTGTACAAACTACCTGTTTATGTTTGGATAGGCTTACATATATCTTCACACGCTCATATTAATGAGTGGCCTGTTGACAAATACCTGTGTTGTTATATCCTATTTTTGATCGGATAAACACGGACAAATATGACGTCTTAGAAACACGGTCAAAAAGGCTGGACTGAGGTATCCTCCATATCCCACTTCCGGTCTGGACATCGCTCACCATGCCAGTTATATGGTCTTAAATATATATGAATCAGATATGGTAGTACCTATATATTAATGTACAACGTCATCCAATGCTATAAACAATGCATTTACAAACTAAGGCCGGTACATAAGACAGTTTTATGTATTATTTGGTTACCTCGTGGATCCAATATTTACCGTATTACATGCGTGTTTTAACTATATCAAACTACAGTTAAAATACACATATTTTCACGCAATCATTCAAGAAGAAACATATTTATAAAAGTGTCTAGCACATGTTACTATATATAATGAAATAAAGTGCAATACTACAATTAAATAAAGCGCAAAACTATAATTAAACAAAGCGAAAAACTATAATGAAATAAAGCGCTAAACTATAATGAAATAAATCGCAAAACTATAATGAAACAAAGCGCAAATCTATAATGCAATTGATTAAACAAATTCAATAGGAATAACCGTCGCATTCGTGGTGTGACAGTTGGTACCCAAAGTTTCATTTCAGTTTGGGCAAGACCATACTATAAAGATGACTGTTTCTAGAAGAAAAAAGCTCCCAGAAAGCCCAGTTTGTTAGAATACGTTTTTGTCTTGATACTACTACCCCACAGGTGCAATGTGACATTATGTCATATGATACAGATAATGTAATGTGACACACACGCGTCAAGACAGGTGCTTTTGGTCAGTGTTGGTGGACGAAAAGTCGGACACACCATATGACGGAGATTTACGATAGTCATAGACCATAACTCATATCTTCAGACATAGCTAGCAGATCAAAGGGATATAACTCTGCAATAAACAAGGGTCGGGGATGCAGAGAATGCTCGTTGAAGCTCACGTTAATTACAAACACACATTCAGTGGTCCTGGTAACGAGGGACACGGAAGCACCAACTGCATCGTGTAATGTAGGTCAAAGGTCAGATGTCCTTGTCAGAGGTCATTGTGTTTATGCCTACCATATGTATCTGGGTATCGTTTCTCGAACCTCTGCTATCTACTACGAGACCATAAGGACCCTCGTAGCTATCTCTAATACATGGGCATCATGCGCTTACGAGAGCTTTATGGTGTCATAATAGACACGAGAGCTTTATGGTGTCATAATAGACACGAGAGCGTCGGTATTTTGGAATACAAATTGTCAAATAATTTCCAAAACTTATTGTAAATAATTATGTCGAGCACTGTGGAAAGTGGGATTATCGAAAAGTGAGATACAAAATTGAAATTATAAAACCAGCATCATGAAAACCAATACAATTCCGATTTTGGGATTCGAACCCGTGTTTCCTGGTTTGGGAACAAAACATTCTAACGACAGTCAGAAGAGCCATCACAACTAGGAACAATATTTATATAGCACACGGCTTATGGCATGGCTAGATGATTGGTACAGTAACATATGTACCTCAATATGTACCTCAATACTGCAGCCAGTAAGCTACGTGCATTATGTGGGGTAGCTAATGATTTGAAACTAAACTCACCTTCAATGTACACCGTAGCTCGATAACTGGTAACCACACGTAATAATTAATCTATCCATAGTTTGTGGTCTCGACCTTGTCTTGATTATAATATGCTATATGATTCATTACTATGAGACAAAACAAGTCTACATGGAAAAGCGAGGTCAGAAGGCACCCAATCGACCGGAAGAGTAATTTGGATTATTGTTTGTTGCTTTTTCTTCTAATTATATAAAACAAGTACTATTATATGTATTTGTCAAGTTAATTCGACTTTTGCTTTGAAGATGTTGTTGTTGTTGTTAGAGATATGAGCAAGAAAGGATGCAACTATAAAATTGTATAGTACACGGGTATTATTATGTTAAGTTCTCAAATAAACCAGTTGTCGATCTTAAAACTCGAGTATACGACGATTGTTTTTTACGCAGATATGTCATCCTCGAACACAGGCCATTATGACTACACTTAACCTCAAATAGTTGACGGATGCTATGTGTAGTCATAATGGCCTGTGTTTCGAGGATGGTAAAATGTATGCTCGTTAGAATTACTCACCTTTAAAGATATATTACACTACTACTACTGCTACTACTACTACTACTACTACTACTACTACTACTACTACTACTACTACTACTACTACTACTAC
>JAVCKZ010007015.1:15000-20592 GCA_034780755.1 Lepetodrilus elevatus | reverse complement strand
TGCTGAAGGCGACTTAAGTTGCCCGATCACATGCAGAAATAGAAAACTTTTATTTTATTCAGCAGGGAGAAGGTTAACAGTGCATGATATTAATATTATCACATTTACATACATAGTAATACAAAAATAGCTGTGGCCCATATTAGCTAATATCAATTTTACCGTAAAATGTCATAGATTTACCTTAACCACCTAAAAATATATGTAAAATGTATGCAGAAGTTTGTTTTCATACATATAATTTCAAATACCATGTATTAAATATACATATGTTTTATGATCATTTTTGCAGCTATAAATATATCGTCTTTAGGGAGATAATGATGATACTAAGTGGACCACCATATATGCCCTACAGTGTAGTTAGTGTCATTATACAAGCCAGATTATCTTTAGTACTGATCTCTTTGTAGTGTAATAGTATAATAGACTACCTGTAGTTTCAGAATTAAAGTGAATAATTTATGAAATAGTAATAATGGTAGATGAAATGAACTTCTGAAATGCTTTACGCTCTGAGACCTTGTTCTCCAGAAATCTGGACTTGGTTAATTGATCTAGGCAAGTATTTGGGTGAGAACAAGGTGTGACACAGACTACTATGTAGTATAATCAAATATATCTAAACCAATGGAGAAGGCCAAGTTATCATAATGAAACAATACCAAGGTTATCAATAATGAGATTAAAACACGGTTCTCATGCACGGAGACTGACCCACTAGTAATGGGGCCAAATGTGTCATAGGACCACACCACACCACACCACACCACACCACACCACACCACACCACATCACATCACATCACATCACATCACATCACATCACATCACATCACACCACACCACACCACACCACACCACACCACACCACACCACACCACATAACATCACATCACATCTTACCACACTATATCACATCACATCATCACATCACATCACATCACATCACATCACATCAAACAGGACTGTATGGTAATATTGTTCCTCACACAGAGCTCTCCTCTCAACCATTGTCATGACAACTAAACAGAACCATATCTGGCATCAAATCACAACATCTGATGAACACAGATGTAATTTTCCTGACAATGTGTGAACATTAATTCTGAAATGCCTCATGGGCAGCCTGAATAAATGAAATCACTGCTTGATGCAGGGTAAACGATATTTGGCCTCAGATTCCATCATTGCCCTCGGGTTTCAAAAAGCTAATTCAGAGATGATATCTTTTCGAAATTGAGCGAGTTTTCTAAGTTGCCTCCCCTTTCATGGACACAAGGGGCCTCGTAGGAAATTACGTTGGATTTTTG
Source organism: Lepetodrilus elevatus (assembly GCA_034780755.1). Lineage (NCBI taxonomy): Eukaryota > Metazoa > Mollusca > Gastropoda > Lepetellida > Lepetodrilidae > Lepetodrilus > Lepetodrilus elevatus. Next base: position 19,280 of record JAVCKZ010007015.1, on the reverse strand, counting down.
CAGAAATTAGTTTGGTGTTTATACGGTCGTGGCATTGCAAAGTAAATTGCATTAGCCATTGGGCACGTAGATTACATTGACAGAGAGAGCTGTCCTTAAAAAATAAAATTGGCCTTAAAAAATGTCCATTGGTGTAATAGCTAGGCTGCATGAGGCTGCAAGTCTCCGGCAGCCTCTAGAAATCTGCCGCACTGCTGTTTAATAGGTGCACGATTCGTGATAAAATACTTCTTGTATCTGTTGGATTTATCTGCATCAGTGCAACTGACATCTCCGCAGAGCTGATGCATATGTTTTCCCTGGCGTTGAAGAGGTCACAGAGTTTACAATCAGTGTGTGACATGACACAGCCACGAGAAACCATCACACAGCAACCACGAGCAACCATCACAGCAACCACATGCAGAGGCCGCCGATTGTTTCTTATTTCTGTTGGCGGAAGTCTGACAAGGCTGGGCAGTCAGGTTCACAAATAGCCGGATTAAGATAGAAGTAAGGAGACGATATAATAGTCAGCAGGTTTCCGTTGCTTTGGTCAATTAGTCCAGAGACAGGAGAGAACAATCTTGGCTCTGAAGAACCTAACCTATTCTTTGAACTAGATTTCTGGATGTCCAGCCATGATGGCCACCTGCCGATAGATGTTTCCTTCTTGCCATTTGTCATATATCTCCAGAAGATTTAATTCTACACATACACATGCATCTCCAGAACATTAATCAACAGTATTATACAACAACTACCTCAGAATTCTTTATGAATAATTAATACTCTTGACCCTTATTACACATCGGCCACAAATTCCTTTCAGAATATTAAACTCAACCATCTATCCTTATAAAAACATCACCTCCCACCCACATACTGTTCATGAACATCACACGATATAATACCCTCTACCCTAATAACAACATCACACCATACCCTCTACCCTAACAACAACATCACACCATAGCCCCTACCCTAACAACAACATCACACCATAGCCTCTACCCTAACAACATAATGCCGAACCCCAAAACACCCCACCTACACAGAATATTTTACTCATGCCTACAGAAATCGCCACCCCAGGTTCAAAGCATTACCCTATCCACACTTTATTAGATATTTATAATCATGATCAACTGTGAAAAGATTTGTCTTGAACATAACACCACCAACAGCAATACTTTTAGAACCATTGCAAGTTTCCATTCCACTGAATTCAAGAACACTTCTTTCAGCACTAAATCACTACATTGAAGTTCATCACAGATTCAAATCAGACAAAGATATCCCAGTTGCTGAAAGTTGTAGATTTGTTGCCAGGGTAAACTTACTTGTTCTGCCAGAATTTGTCTGTTCAGTATCCGAGGGCATCCCCTGGTCTTTGAGTAGTATTCCCCTGGTCTTTGAGTAGTATTCCCCCGGTCCTTGAACTGTTTTCCCCCCGGTCCTTGAGCTGTCGTCCCCTGCAGGGTGTACCACTCTGGTGTCCGATCAGAAACTCTGCTGTAAACGACAGAGGCCGCTGTAAGTTAGTGTGAATCAATTGGCAATCAATGGCAGTGCCACTTAAAGGTAGAAGTGGCCCTCTCTGTTTGTGAGTTAATGCATTGTGACGTATTGATCTGCAGAGTCTATCAGTGATATCGCCCGCGATATCGGTGCTGGATGTTCTCTTGGCACATCGGGGGGTGGGGAGGGTTGGGGGGCATAGACCCCCTCCCCCCTGAAATATCATGGCTGGCCGTTTTCTTGGCACACCTGGGGGGTTGAACCCCCCAATTTATATCAGAGCTGGATGTTCTCTTGGCATACCAGGGGATGGGGGGGTCAATGCCCCCCCAAGATATTTAACTTCCATTTGTTCGCAAGGAACAAGTGCTACTCGAAGAACTATCGATGAAAACTTTGGAGTGGAAAATATTTGTAATTAAGGTAAAGGAACATTGCTTTAGGTCACAGATTTTACCTGATTTACCAGGGTTCATTAATGGTAACTTCTTTTTATTTTAGATTCATCATGGAGAGGAGTCAGAGTGCTAATAGCTTTTGTTACAAGTGTTTGGAAATTTTCCATATGACTTTTTTTTGTCGGGGAAAATAAATTGAAATTTTAATGACTATGAAAAAAACCATGGCTCAATGGGTTTGAAGATAGTTCCCAAAGATTTTACATTAATCTTGGTGTTTTCCTGGTTTTAGGATGATGACCTTGACCTTTGACAATTTATAACATTTCCAGACATCCTGTGAGATTAATAGTTTAATGAGTGGGCGAGTTGTTATTTCACAATGCAGCGGGAATTTTTCACCTGTGGACCATGTCACCTAGGAATACGGGGGTAGGTACATGTGCACTTAAATTGCGAACAACATTTCGCAATTCAACACATTAAATTAGTTTTTTTATTATAAAATATTCATTTAATCATGATTCTAGACAGTTCAATATTGGATAAACTACATATAGGTTTAGTTACAATGAAATTTGAAGCAAATGTTGTCCGAAATAGGATTTTAATGTGTTTTTCTAATGTTGTTATAATAAATTGCAAGAACATTATAGGAATTCAGCCTTGAAAATAATGTTGTATTAAGAAATGATTACGAAAAAATACATTTTCGTATCTTTATGTATTCACAATTTATACAAATTGTATTCATAATGTACATGGATTGTATTTGTATTCAGAATATACTGGTAAATTGACTATATTCAGAATGTATACAGAATTTATTCAGAATGTACATAGATTATATTCAGGAGGTATACAGATTTCATTCAGAGTGTATTCAGAAAACCCATGGTTCAGTGATAAAGCCCAACCATTGAAATTCAGACAAAATAATACGCACACAATGGAACTTAATGATTTGTCAGAATTCTGAAAGGCAACAAGTGGATTTGGGTACCTTCTCCGCAAACCATGACAAAAACACCAGCGAGCGATCGATAAAACCTATGCTGTTTGTATATACTGCTCGGCCAATTGGAAACTGCAGCAATCGTACATGATGGGGCGTTACTTAATTGAATAATACCCCGCGCCCGAACTGTATCTCTTCCTCGCCCGCGCCCGGACTCTATCTCTTCCTCGTTATCAGCAATCTACAGCACTCCGATGAAATCAAATTGAAATTCACAAGAGTTCTGCCAATCAAGCTCCGTCCCGACAATAACCGAATTAATGAAATATACGGCTAAGCAAGTAGTGCCGGATCGCGTTTACAGGGGCGGCCATTAGCACCCGCAGACATACTGGAGGAGGGGGAGTCTATCGGACCTGTCGCGATCGGGCGCCGAGGATAAAGAAACGCTGTCCGAATGAAAAGAGTTTTCATATCTGTGGAGTCACCGAGGTGACTGGTAGTCGCTACTTGACTGCGCGGACCAAAGTACTTCCTTTTGATTGCGATCATCATCGTTTCTAAAGACGACATCGCAGTTTATTTTGTGTAGCCAGCATACGTCTCAATTCATACCAGCGTCAACATTAAGCAAATATTTCAGAAAAGCAGATAAATGCTCCTCAATGGTGGTAACGGATAGGGAAATATATAAATCAGAATATATTTCGACAGCCAAACGCTTGCAAATCCAGTTTGTTTGGTGTTTTCTTGGTCTCAATTGTATTGAAAGATAATGTGAGTGTTTTATTGGGGGAAAACTTGTACAGGAACTGATAGCAGATTAGGCTCTATTATAGCATAATATGAGACTCCTGTTACTAGGCAGTAAGCTGCTATATTTATGTATGAATCATCTCAGACGGGTTCATGCTCAAAGGTGGGTATGTTCATGGATGGGTTTTGCAGTTGTATTCTTAGGCACTTTTGGGTTCTGCATACTCTGAGATACGGTACTGTAGGTTCTGTTTGTTATACATGCTCAGTGGGTTGAGTATGTGTTGAAGGTGGTGATGATGATGACGATGACGACGATGATGACGATGATGATAATGACGACGACGATGACAATGATGATGATGACGACAATGACGATGATGATGACGACGATGATGATGATGACAATGACGACGACAATGATGATGACGACGACGATGATGATGATAATGATGAAAATGATAATTATGATGATGATTTGTTTAGATAGCGCTAATATCCATGCTTTAAAAGCATGTTCGCTGTGTATATAATAGAAAATGTGATGATGATGATGATGATGATGACGATGACGATGATGATGATGATGATGACGATGATGATGATGATGATGAAAATGCTTTAAAAGCATGTTCACTGTGTACATGATAGAAGATGTCATTGACTTT